>JAYMGJ010000540.1:0-91225 GCA_037178675.1 Scleroderma bovista
GGTCCTCCCGCCTTCGACTAGTTAAACAAAGACCTACCCCCTATTCCCGTCTCCACCCCTACTAGGTCGTCATGGCAGACCTCAACCAGCTTCTTGCCCAGCTTATCCAGGGGCAAGTTAACCTCCAAGCGCGCGCATATCACGGCCCTTGTGGCTGCACAGCCTCAGCCTGCACTGCCGCCGCGCAAGAAGGTGGTCGCGGATCCCGGGAGTTATGACGGCTCCCCTCAGAAGTTCCACGAATGGTGGTCTAAGATCAAAATCTGGTTACAGATCTCGATGGAGGGGGCAACTGACACTCAGGTCACCGCTGCGGTTCTCTCCCGGCTCACTGGCCCGAAGGCTGGTCCATGGGCTCAGGTCCATTTGGATAGCTGCATGGCAGCAGCACAAGCCCTTGCCAATGCCCCACCTGTCCCAGCTGGACAACCCGCACCCCCGCCAGCCTGGCCTGCTTGGGATGACTTCTCGGAGGAGATAGAAAGGTTCTTTCTCCTGTCAAGACCGGTTCTCCTCAACGATCTTACTAGGAGGTCCAGAGGTGCAGGGAACTAATGAGGAGGTAAGTCCAGACACTAGTAGGTGCTAGTTAGTGCGGAGAGTCAAGTCCGGGTCAAACGAACGAAGTCCGGCCACTAGAGAAGCACAGGGAGTAAGTCCGGGTTTTTGCGGAGTAAGTCCGGACCGCGGGAAAGTGGTCCGGAGTTGAGCGCAGCTTGTCCGGAGCGAAGTACATCCCAGAGGTGGGATAAGTCCTGAGAGGTCTAGCGTCAAGTCTGGGACAGAGGTGGCTTCTGCCCTCGTGCAAGTAGGAGACTTGCTAGGATCGGACATAGGACCAAGGGGATGAGATAGGACGGAGGCCGGAGTTGGCCGGAGTTCAGGAGAACAAGATGGGATTAGGAGAGCATGGTGGGTAGTACAGAGTGGGGAGTATCTTAGTCGAGATTTGATCTAAGGACTACTAGGCCAGAGTACGGTAGTTTATATAGTAATGAAACTAAGGTGAGTATATACGGTGACAAGTAAACATCTTAATGTCGAGACAAGGGATGGAGCAGAAGCAGACAGGAAAATAAACCAGGTACAAGAAAATAAAGCAGGGACAGGAAAATAAACCGGAGCGGAAGCAGACACGGGGAACTAGAGTTACAGGGACGACGGAGGAAAAGCAGGGACAAGGGAACTAGGTTGGAAGAGGACAGGTAAGGGTCAGAGGTGGACTTAACTAATGTTAAGTCCGGAGCAATGTCCAGGACTGGAGGAAGTGGGACCGGAGGAAGTGGGACTGGAGGAAGTGGGACCGGAGGAAGTGCACGAGCGGAGGAAGTGCAAGAGCAGAGGGAGTGCACAGGTGGAGGAAGGGCGGAGTAGCCGGAGGAAGGTCCGGAGTTGGACATGGAAATGTCCTAAGCCTTTGGTGGACCTGACAGAGGAAGCGGAGCAGGAGCAGGAGCAGAACTGAGCCGGAGTTGGATGTACCAGCCGGAGTTGGGCTACGTTGCAGACAAGGCTAAGGGAGTGGAGCAGAACAGGAGCAGACCTGAGCCGGAGTTGGATGTACCAGCCGGAGTTGGGCTAGGTTGCAGACCAGACAAAGGGAGTGGCCGGACTGAAACCGGAGTAGCGACTAATGGTAGGTACAGGTCCGACATGGAGGAGTTAGACTGCGGATCTGTCTGTAGGAAGACAGGGGTTAGTCCTGAGGCGGAGATGGACATAGTGACCGGAGTTGAGCTGGAGTGCAGCTATAGGGCTGGAGATGGCTGGACTAGATCCAGAGTTGCGTCTATGCCTAAGGAGTGGTCAGGCGGGCCAGGGTTAGACTGGAGTTGTGACTGGGAAAAGTATGGATATGACATTTCTCCCCAGTAACAACGCCGAGTGGGCACATGCCCAGCTTCTCCGCCTTAGGCAGGGCCCGAGGCAGAGGATTGACGACTTCTTAGCGCAGTTCGAGGCGCTCAAGAATCAGGGAATCCTGGATGCGTGGACGATTACGCTCACGATTTGCTTGAACATGTGCTCCAGAGGAAACTCTTGGAGCAAATCTATATACAAGGCATGCATCGGGACATGTATGTTCACCTTGCAAACTCAGCTCGTGCGATGGGAAGAGCCCAGGAACTCTTCCTCATCAATCTCCAAGGGCAAGGCTTGGCCCAGTATTACCAGGGCCAAAATTATTCGTCTTCAGCCGCATCCAGGAGTGGTGTCCCTATGGATATAGGTGCCACTGAGACAAACCAGCAAAGGGGTAAAGGGCCCCAATGCTACAATTGCCAATTATTTGGCCATATTGCACATGAGTGCACAAAGCCGCACTGCCCTCATCGTGGGCAACCACAAGCACGGGCAACGCAAGCCCAGCCAGAGGATGACCAGCTAAATGCAGTCAGAGGAATGATGTTTGCAGAAATGCAGGCATTTTTCAAAGGTTTAAAAGATTAGTGAGTGAGGACAAATCGGGCATCCTCGCTCTCGAATCTTCTTTGGACACAGCTGTATGTGTTCTGGACTATAGACTTTCTCGCGCTACTACTCCTGCAGTGCAGGAAATATTTAAATACTGCATTGCTTTGCTATGTACAAAAATAGCGAAAACCTACAAAAAAGTGTCTTCTGTAGTTTCTCCTGTCTCGGTTTCTCCTTCTCGCTTTTCTGTTTTGTCAGTTGATAGCATGGACTGTGACTTGGACTATACTGCACCTTCTAAGGGCGTCCCTGCAAAGGGCTCAGCGCCGGAAGTAAAATCGAGTGTGCTTAATTCCCGATTGAATAAAAATATTTCTTCTCCTTCTTTGGCATCTAAGGAACCGGAAAGTCCTGCCAGCAACTTAGGAGTTTCTATGGACTTATGAAGGTCCTTCACAATGGAACGTGAAGTGACGGTACCGGTCTGCATCCACGGACCACTTAATACTATAAAGGTAGACACTCTGCTAGACAGCGGCGCCACTGGTTGTTTTGTTGACAAGAGCTGGGCTCTTGATCGACGGCTTCAGTTATCTAAGCTGGTAAAGCCTGTCCCTGTGCTTAACGTAGATGGCACTAGGAATCAGGAGGGCAATATCACGCATTATGTATTGTTGACAGTTGGTATTGGGAAACATGCTGAAAAGCTGTGGTGTGCCGTCACATGCCTTGGAAAAGTACTGCTTATCCTTGGCCACACCTGGCTTCAAAAGCATAATCCCGATATAGATTGGGTAACCGGCAAAGTTAATTTAACTAGGTGTCCTCCAGAGTGCAAGTCGCTTTTGGAGACACACTTTGCTAAGTTATTACGGGAAAATGAATCTCAGGAAACTTGGGTGCAAGCTTTAAAAGCTCATGAATCAAAGGTCACTATTGATGAGTCGACCCTAGAAGAAGCTCAGAAGCAGGTACCTAAAGAGTACTGAGAATTCTTAGACGTATTTAGTAAAAAGTCGTCAGAGCGCATGCTGCTAAGAAAACCTTGGGATCATGGAATTGATCTAAAAGAAGACTTCCCGCCCAAAAAGGGAAGACTTATTCCGCTCTCTGTTGATGAACAAAAAGAAGTTGAATTGTTCCTCGATGATCAACTCGCTAAAGGATATATTCGGCCTTCTATTAGTCAGCAGACGTCACCGGTCTTCTTTATCCTGAAAAAGGACAGCAAGAAGTGCATGGTACAGGATTACCATTATGTAAACGACTGGATGATTAAAAATAACTATCCGCTACCGCTTATCTCTCACCTTGTTGACAAGCTTAAAGGTTGCAAACTCTTCATGAAAATGGATCTTCGTTGGGGTTACAACAATGTGAGGATTCGCGAAGGCAATGAATGGAAAGCTGCATTTGTAACCCACAAAGGGGCTTTCGAGCCATTAGTTATGTATTTCGGTCTCTGTAATTCACCTGCGACATTCCAGAAGATGATGAATGAGATATTCCACGATATGTCGGATGTCTGCGTGGTGTATATCGATGACCTTATGATATTTATGGATACAGATGATCAGGAAAAGCATGATAGAATTGTGCTAGAAGTTTTGAAACGTTTACGTGATAACAATTTGTTTGTCAAACCCGAGAAGTGTCGCTTCAGAGTCACCAAAGTCGACTTCCTCAGTATGATCGTGTCATGTGAAGGTATCAAAATGGACCCTGAGAAAGTTAATGCTATTTTGAAGTGGCCTGAGCCAACGAATGTAAAGCAGATTCGTGCGTTCCTAGGTCTTGGCAATTTCTATAGATGCTTCATTAAAGATTATGCAATCATGGCTAGGCCTATGACGGACCTTACGTGTAAAGATACGGTATTTAACTTTGGAGAGAAAGAACGCACTGCGTTTGAGGCTTTGAAAGCCGCCTTTACTCGTGCTCCGGTACTTCAGTACCCTGACCAGGACCGCGAATTCCGCCTCGAAACCAATGCGTCTGAGTTCGCCATCAGGGGAGTGATATCCATGAAGTGTGAAGACGGCGAATTCAGACCCGTCGCGTACATGTCACATTCCATGACACCTCCAGAACGAAATTATCCTATTCACAATAAAGAGATGCTGGCCATCATAAAAGCAACAGAGGCCTGGCGCCATTATCTCGAAGCCACTCCTTATGCTTTCGAGATATATACGGACCACCATAATTTAACATACTTTACTAAGTCACAGAACTTGTCTAAGTGCCAAGCGCGCTGGCAAATGTGGATGACACAGTTTAACTATTCGCTTATCTATAAAAAGGGAACCCAGATGCATGTTGCAGATCCGCTTAGTAGGCGATCAGACCATTACATATCTAGTTCCGAAGACAACAAGGACCAGGTCCTGTTAAACCCGGTATCTATTAAACTGATCGATGTCACTGATCAGTCTTACGAAGAGCGACAGTCACTCATTATGAACTTTCACGATACTCCTGTTGCTGGCCATAAAGGAGTAAAAGCTACATATAATGCACTCAGGAAGCATTACTCTTGGAAAGAGATGAAGGAGCAGATTCAAACCTACGTAAAGCACTGTCAAAAGTGCCAACAGTCCAAGGTATCGAATCAAAAGACTTCTGGAAGTCTTGTTCCTCTCCCTACCCCTAGCGGCCTGTGGCTTGACGTCACTATGGACTTCACCGAGATGCCGGAATCCCTCAGTTACAATTATATATTAGTCGTGGTTGATCGGTTCTCCAAGGAGGTCGTGTTTGTGCCTTGCACTAAAGAGGAAACCGCCTTATCAACCACTGAGTTATTTAGAGACCATGTCTGGTGTCAGCATGGACTCCCGTCTTCCATTGTGTCAGACCGTGGATCGGTCTTTGCAAGCAACTTCCTGGGGAAGTTGTACAGACTCTTAGGCGTAAAAAGGAAAATGTCTATGGCATTTCACCCTCAGACCAATGGTCAAACAGAGCAGTTGAACCATGAAATTAATCAGTATCTCCGAACCTACGTAAACGATCGACAGAACAAATGGGACAAATGGATCAAAATTGCCCAGTTCATCTGGAACAACACGGTCTTGGAGGTAACCACTGATTCACCATTTGGAATCACCCAGAGTTATTTCCCTCGTATGGGTGTTGAGACGGTGGACACAGTAGCCCCAGCGGCTAAAGACTTTGCCGCCATATTTAATAAAGTTGTTGAGTCTTCTGAGAAGGCAAAACGTAATATGAAGCTTCAGGTGGATAAGCATAGAAATCCCACCCCGAACTATGTTGTAGGCCAACAGGTTTGGCTTTCTACGGATAACCTTTGTATGCTAAATCATGCTTCTAAGAAGCTTACAGAGAAGTGGATTGGTCCCTATGAGGTCACTCACATAATCCCGAATGCGGTTGAGCTTAAGCTCCTGAAAACTCTTCGGATTCACCCGGTTGTGAATGTTTCGCGAGTAAAACCTTATTTAGGTCCTCTTCCCGGTCAGCCCGTGTCTCGGCCTGGTCTGGTATATGTTTCTGAAGAATGCGATGAAGAATACAAAGTAGACTATATTGTGGCTTCTCGTATTTATAAAAGGCAACTCCAGTATCTGGTACACTGGAAAGGATACGAAGAACATGAGAGAACATGGGAACCCTCATTGAATTTAAAGAATTCTCCTCTGGTAGTCGAGCGCTTTTACCGAGAAAACCCCTCTGCTCCTTGGAAACTTTGTATGGCCCAAGCGGACTTTGACTCGTTATTTAGTCATGTCCCTGAAAACCCCACGGTTTGCGATGCTCAGTTCTGCAGTCTGGAATCCTGCACCTGAGGGGGGAGTAGTGTTACGGTCCAACTTTTTATCTTATCTTAGTGTACAGCCTCTATCTTATCTACCTAGTCTAGACCTGTACCTTGTGCTGTACACACTGCCACCCTTGACATCATTACACATAGCCTTAGCTCCACAGTGATGTCATTACATAGCCTTCTACCTGCACACAGCCTCATGGATAGCCTCGTGTAGCCCTCGTGTATAGTAGTATATATACCATGCAATCAAGTACCCAG
Organism: Scleroderma bovista; assembly: GCA_037178675.1. Classification (NCBI taxonomy): domain Eukaryota; kingdom Fungi; phylum Basidiomycota; class Agaricomycetes; order Boletales; family Sclerodermataceae; genus Scleroderma; species Scleroderma bovista. The sequence goes on from JAYMGJ010000540.1 coordinate 6,464, forward strand.
AGGCTCCCCATTCGAGCTCATCTTGGGTCTTTGCTCTAGATACTCACATCCTATCCTCTCAGAGTCTTAGCGTGTGGTTAGGTCCTTGGTGTTTTGCCTAGGGTCGTCTCAGTAACAGCCAGGGTTGCTGTTACGACCATGTCCAACTCCGGATCTTATCTGGTTACTCCGGTCGCATTGCAGCCCCATAGCTCAACTCCGGTCGTTCTCAGTTACTCCGGTCATGGTCATGCAGATAACCTTCTGCTAACTACGACCCTTGGTCTATACTCCATTCGCTCTTACTACACCTCACCATCTACCCTGCCTTGACGTGAGTTCTCCGTGAACTCGATATATCCTATACCTTGTAGCATTTTCACCGGACCTGATTTATTTTACCCGGTCCTGACTTTATTTTCACCGGACCTGACCTAGTCCTAACTCCGGTCATCCCTTGTCCGCTATTAGGTTGTTTACTTGTCACTGTATGTACTCAACCCTAGTTTCTACTTAGTATAAGTACCCTCTAGTTTACCTTGTAGACCTCAGTCTGAAATCAACATAAGTCACTACTCCTGTTCTCATCCACCTCTGTCTCTGTCTCTGTCTCCTTCCCTTGACTGGAACCTACGCAAGGGGTCAACGCTTGTTGTCCTTAGTCGTTGAACCCAATCGGTCACCAACTCCGGCCGGACTAATCTCTTGTCCAGCATCTGCCCTTCTCCTTCGTCCGCTTTCGTCCGGACTTGACCAGACCCCCTACCAGAGTAGACGCGGACTTGACAGTTGCAATGTTCTGGAGTGGAGTCGTGATGGTATGGGAAGTTGTCGCTGGGAATGGATCCATGGTGACCAGGGTCTGCAGAACCACAAAGGCTCTGAGATGCAGCGTCGCAACGTAGAGTCATCAACACTGCTGGACTTTGAGCTGTGAAGCTCCTAAAATGGCTTACAGAAGCCGGAGGTTGCCTGTGGTTAGACAGGGCTTGTTGGGCGGCGGAGAGGTGGAGATCATCCACTGCACCTGCTTCTTCAGCAAGTGCTGCCGCAGTACGAGCGCGAGAGCGCATAGTCATGGTCATAAGGAAATGGAACTGGATATGTGTATGAGGTTTTGGGACAGTGAACCCACACAAGTGTGAGTCTGAAATACTGTCAAGTCCGCGTCTACTCTGATAGGGGGTCTGGTCAAGTCTGGACAAAGGCAGACAAAGGAGGAGGGCAGAGGGCTGGACAAGGGATTAGTCCAGCCAGAGTTGGTGACCGCTTGGATTCAATGACAAGGACAATGTGTGTTGATCCCTTGCATAGGTTCCAGTCAAGGTGACAGAGATGGAGACAGAGGCAGAGACAGAGACAGATAGAGACTGGAGTAGTGACTAAGTTGATTTCAGACTGAGGTGTACAAGGTAAACTAGAGGGTACTTATACTAAGTAGAAACTAGGGTTGAGTACATACAGTGACAAGTAAACAACCTAATAGCAGACAAGGGATGACTGGAGTTAGGACTAGGTCAGGTCCGGTGAAAATAAAGTCAGGTCCGGGTAAAATAAATCAGGTCTGGTGAAAATGCTACAAGGTCTAGGATATATTGAGTTCACGGGAACTCACGTCAAGGCAGAGCAGACGGCAAAGTGTAGTAAGAGTGAATGGGGTATAGACCAAGGGTCGTACTTAACGGAAGGTTATCTGTGTGACCGCAACTGGAGTAAGTGACAAGCGACCAGAGTTGAGCTGTAGGGCTGCAATGTGACCAGAGTAACTGGATAAGATCTGGAGTTGGACATGGTCGTAACACTTGCACATCCTCATCAGCATCACCTCTGGTTCACTTCATACCCTTGGGTTCGATGTCTCGATCAACTGGTGACAGAAACCTGGTGACAGCAAACCTGTTGACCTGAAGAAGGAAATAAAAATTCAAGTGGACCTCACCACTCAGTTCACTATTGAGCTCACAAAAGTGCTCTTTATCTCCGACAATCTATTCGGTTGAGGAACAACGGTTTGGGGAGGTGTTATGGAAATTGGGGAGGTGGTTGTGAAAGATTCGTGGATTGATCCCGTCTGAAAGTATACCAAGGGATTTATTCTCTGGGTCTTGAATGGCCACATGATTAAAGGCATCCCAACATTAATTCACAAGCAACAGGTCAAAGCACCCTATCCCTCAACCATCAAGAATCTACTGGTCAATAGTTCAACTCACTTCATCCATTCAGACCTTGCCCATGCCAAGTATGACTACCTCCGAATATTATCCCGCCTTGTTACTCAGCCCATCGGTGACCTCATCATGGAATTTTCCTGTCTGGGAGAGCTCCTAGTAGCCTTCATTGATTATATAGCTGGTGAGCAAGACTATCACTCATGGGCTATAGTAGTCACTGATTGAATTATTGATAGCCCACAAGAATGTGGTCAAGGTCGCTGGCATTCTGCACCACAATGTTAGCTTGGTCAACCTCTTCCTCACCTGTACAAAACAACAAAGCAATCATGCAGATTTTGTGCAAAAGATGTCTGGTCTGTCTGCAAATGCACAAGTTGAGTTGTGCGAGAGAATAGGAAATGTCAAGCGGTGAGGGGTACTTGGTGATTGGGGTTATGCAGTCCCAATGACTGATCATTCTACTGCCACCTGCTCGAGCACTGCCTGTCCTGATGCCACTGATCCTCCCACACAGCCAATTACAATGCTGTCTCAAATGGCAGACAAATCCACCAACTGTGTCCCTGTCGTACCTGTGCTTTCAGATAATGCTCAGCCTACTTTGACTTTGGTCTCAGAGTTGATGAAGGACAATAATATTGTCCTCGCTATGGGTCCTCAGGCCAATGCAGAGAGTGACCCACGTCATACCATTGATACATCCCCTCTTTATCACACGGTACGTTCAACCTTCCATGCATGTGAAGTAACTCAACAAATAAAATACTATTAAGGAACATGGTTGTGGATGTTGGCATAGCTTGTCATGGCAGGCACTGGGCAGCTGGTGATACACGAGCCAATCCATGATCTTGAATCTTTTTTCTATGTTCTCATCAGTATCTGTGTCCTTCTCAATGGTCCTTACAAGCCAAAATCTGACAAGGACCTTGGACAGTGTTTTGACAAGTTCTTCAACACCTTTGAGCTGAGTGTGCTCAAGACGATCATGATCCAGTCGAATCTCACATGGAAACTGTCCATCTTGCAGCATGTTTCAACATATTTCGAACTCATTATTGACCTTCTGATGCACCTATGTGATGCTATCATTGTGCCTCTGTCCACTTATGACCACAGTAATATCAGCTGCAACAAGTCTTTTATGTTGGAGTTATAAACAGATTGTTGTGGTATATTTACCTACTTACATAAGCATACATCGCACATACAGTAGAGTCTATTACCATAGTCCCTCAGTAGCTTGCCAGACTACTGAGGTTACCCTACAGGTCTCCTCCTTTTCCCTTCCTTAGGCTAGACCTTCCCTGTGCAGACCACCACCTTTCTATATTTTACCCACAACATGTTCATTGTGAACATCATCCAAACTCTCTCACATCTTAATGCTGACACATGGACACCTGTGGATCAAGCAAACAAGCATGATTCCAACTCCAACCTGAAGGTGCAGGTCAAAGAGGTGTTGGTAGGTGTGGCAAATGAAGAATCCTGCCCTGCTGATACTGCAAATGAATCACCTGGCGAATCCATTCTCCCAGCCATGGCGTTGAGACTGCCCCCCATGTTGCCCAGGCTCACTTCTCATCGGCCCTTTGCAGGTCCAGGGTTTTACAGTGTGGACCCAGGCCTGGCTCTTTGCCACACTCATGATGAGGCTGAGGAGGAGTCATACCACAACTTTCTGCACAAGCATTGCCGTTCCTCATTTCGTGGTGCTTCTTCTACATACCGTACTTCCAGCTCATCGACTTATGTCATCTTGAACTACATTCTTTATGATTGGAGGGGCAGGAGCACCAGTTCCATACCCCGACTGCCTGTGCGTAGTAACACAAAGTGCAAGTAGCTTTCTGATTTCACTTTTATCTGCAGTCTTCTATCCATGATCCATTTTCACTATATGTACTTGTAGTATGAACAATTTACCACGGCGTGTAAATTTATGACCGTAGTCTATTTAAAGTATCTGTAGGATTTTTAATTCTTCAGCTGTGACCAGTATGCCTCCCAAGTGCAAACACAGCAGCAAAACCACTGTCGACTCTCAGATTGCTGCTGTAGACAATGGAGGCGATGCAGTCAATGCAGTCGAGCCATCACATGCAAAGTGCCAAAGAGCTAATCATGTTTTTGACTCTGAGGAACCTGTGCCTGGTGGGTTTGTTTAATTGTTTCTGTCATTCTGACCTTGTCTTGCAAATCCAGAAACCGATGGATCTCAAACAAGGCACTCCTCATGCTGTCATATCCATACTTTTCTCAGTCACAACTCCAGTCTAACCCTGGCCCGCCTGACCTCCCCTTAAGCATAGACACAACTCTGGATCTAGTCTGGCCATCTCCAGCCTCATAGCTGCACTCCAGCTCAACTCTGGTCACTATGTCCATCTCTGCCTCAGGACTAACCCCTGTCTTCCTGCAGACAGATCCACGGTCTAACTCCTCCATGTCAGACCTGTACCTACCATTAGTCGCTACTCTGGTTTCAGTCCGGCCACTCCCTTTGTCTGGTCTGCGACCCCTTACTTGTCCTCTTCTGACCTAGTTCCCTTTACCTACTTGTCCCTGCATCTGCTCCATCATCCCTGTAATCCTAGTTCCCCATGTCTGCTCCCACTCTGGTTTATTTTCCTGTACCTGGTTTATTTTCCTGTCCATTTCTGCTCCATCCCTTGTCCCGACTAAGGTATTTACTTGTCACCATATATACTCACCCTAGTTCTCATTACTATATAAACTACCATACTCTGGCCTAGTAGATCCTTAGATCAAATCTCGACTAAGATACTCCCCACTCTGTACTACCCAATATGCTCTCCTAATCCATCTGTTCACCTGAACTCCTGAACTCTGGCCAACTCTGGCCTCCATCCTATCTCATCCCCTTGGTCCTATGTCCGATCCTAGCAAGTCTCCTACTCACATGAGGGCAAAAGCCACCCCAGTTCCAGACTCAATGCTAGACCTCTCAGGACTTATCCCACCTCTGGGATGTCCTTCACTCTGGACAAGCTGTGCTCAACTCCGGACCACTTTCCCGCAGTCCGGACTTACTCCACAAAAACCCAGACTTACTCTCTGTGCTTCTCTAGTGCCCAGACTTCATTCATTTAACCTGAACTTGACCCTCCGCACTAACTAGCACCTACTAGTGTCTGGACTTACCTCCTCATTAGTTCCCTGCACCTCTGGACCTCCTAGTAAGATCATCGAGGAGAACTGATCCTGACACATGCGCTGGAAAAGGTGGTGGGGTGGTGGTGGTGACTGCGTCGTTGACGCAGGTGGAGGGTGGTTGCACCATTGTTGACGACGGTGGGGTGGTGGTGACTGTGTTGTCACGTGGTCTATCTGCCTGTCAAGTTCCGACACAAATCCATTCATTTCCCACGGAGATATTCCCCCCGCAATCCAGACATTCACTTCATTGCTCACTATGGAGTCCATATTTTCTCTGGATCATTTCTCTGCTATTGCTGCAGATCTCCACTATGTCCTGCTCTTAGGACAGCCTCTCCTGGAGTTCCCGTGCACTGCCTGGCACATATCTTCCCAGCCTGCTCCCTCAGTCCCTCTCATTCTTGGTCAGCGCATTCTCCTTGTCAGTCCTGCGTCAAGGACGTACTTTGGTCATCTTAGGTCTATTGTCAAGCTTGAGAAGTCTTCTCTGGTCGTCTCTGTGTCCCCTGAGCCATCAGCCTATGGTCCCTTCCTCCCAGATACTTGCCATGTCCATCTTCCTCTGTCGTTCGTCTTGCTTCCCTGGATGTGTCGAATTCAATACTCTATCCACTTCCCTACTTTCAGATGACGTCCCCCAGCACCATGACAGTTATGCCCCCACTTTATAGTGCTATTAGGAAGGAGAACCCTCTCTTGTTCTTTCCCAGAAGAGAGCTCGTCAAGGGAGCCCATGGTTGCGCTTCAGCGGCGCTAGAACACATGCACTATACCTTAGTGTATGCTGACCCCCCAAAAAAGACCTCTGGACCCCTGGTACCCTTCTTGTGGCTGTTTTGTCTCGGATCAATCCCCCTATTAATCCCAGATCTTCCCTATTGTTGTCCCATCAAATTCCTGATGGTACACAGCCCCCCATCAAACTTCTTAGGCTGTGCATCAATGACTCCTTCTGCTGTGCAGTGACTCATCCCTTGCTTACTGATGCTCTCTTGTCATCAGTATTACTCTATCCCTTTCGCATTTTTGGTATATTACTCAGCTGATGACTCACTCCCTTACCAATCAATCTTGTCATGCAGCTTACTCATTCCTTTACTCAGCAGCTTATTCATGCTTCCTATGCTTACTCATTCCTGCTTATCCCTTGCTTACTGATCGCTTACAAACCCCTTACAAAGCTCTTACCAATCCCTTACCAATCCTTGACAAATTCTGCTTACTCCTTTCTCTTTTTGTACTTTAATGCTGTGCCCCCCCATGTATTTAAACCCTGGGCTCAGCCCAGTGAGGAGAGACCCAATTGCACGAAATTATCCCTCTCTCAGACTCTCTCAGTCAGTATCCCCTCAGCTCTTTGATTCTTGTAGGCTTCAGTGAAGGTCTAAAGGCTCTGATATCTCAATTTTATTCAATCCATTCAAGTCCAAGTATTTCTCTAGGCTCAAGCGGAGTCTAGCCAGTCAATCCTTCATCTCTCATTGCTTCTGGACGTCAGGAGCCCCCTTGTCCCCTTGCTGCACCAATCTCTAGGTGTAGTATCGCTGTTTCAGTCGCAGTCAACCCAATCCCCGCTTTGACACTTCCTAGGCTTTAGGAAGAGTCCAGACCCCTATCCCCTTCATCTTCTATTACTCCTGTACCCCAGGAGTATCCTGCATCATCGTCTGCATCACCCTGTTGGTGTAGATCCCCTTCCCCCCTCCTCAGCACATCCTCTCTAGACATCGCGGAGGTAAACCACCACTCGCACATTTTTGTAGTCCTTTGTTGGTGTTGTGTTTGGGTTATTACTCTGACCAAAATCCACACTTTACTCACACCGCTCTATTGCTGCTGCTGCCAGCTACTATTAATTCAATTGTAGCAATGTATTAATTTGATAGTAGTAATATAATTATAATAATATTCATTGTACTAGTGTAGATGATTGTGCTACCCAATATAAGTCTGTCTAATATAAATATTTGATTGGCTGATAATCTCATCTACTGCACATATGATAATCTGATGATCTAAGCATATGCCAAGCTGGAACCTCTGATATTCTGATTTACTGAGTAGCCAAGTATCTGAGCTTACTGATTTTCTGCCTGAGGATATGCTAGGTTGAAATCTCTGAAATTCTGATATACTGAGTGTCTGAGTGTCTGGGTGCTGAGATTTCTGCACACATGATCTTCTGAAAAGGTGGTAGTCTGACCTGGTCTGAAGATCTGGGGGCCAGACAATATGCTGAGCTGAAACCTCTGATCTTCTGATCTTCTGAGTGTCTGAGTGTCTGACCTTCCTAATGGTCTTGGGATCTGAGAATTTGTTGAGCTGAACTTCATCTGGCTAGCTGCTGGTCTTATATGTATTATTTCCTGTGTAGCTAGTAGCCTTATTGGTTGATATGTCTGATGATCTGAAAGTCTAGCTGGCTGACTGGTTTTAAAAGAATTATTGACTGGGTGTCTGGCTAACTGATGGTCTTATATGTCTTATTTCCTGTTGAGCTAGAAGTCTTATTAGCTGATATGGCTGAAATATATTATGGCCTGTGAAACTAGTAATCTTACAAGCTGACATGTCTGAAAGCCTAAGGGTCTACCTAACTGAGTGGTCTTATATGTTTTATTTCCTGTCCAGCTAGAGGTCTTATCAGCTGACATGTCTGAAAGCCTAAAGGTCTGGCTGTCTGGCTGTCTGGCTGTCTGATTTCAGACACCATATTGTTTTGATGGTCTGAAATGGTCTGACTGGCTGATGGGACTTATTCATCTGAACTGTCTGATTTCAGACACCCCAGACACTGTAAGTCAGTTCAAGTGTGCATCTGTTTCATCATGCGAGTTTCCAATCTGAAGAGTCCATGCAGCAACAAGCTGAGGAACTCCCTTCAATCAAAAAGTTGAAGAAAATCCAATCTATGATATCATATGGCTGGGACTTGACTTCAATGGTGTCAACCCTGGCATTCAAAAGGTGTTGGGGGATAGATGTGAAGTAAATCAGCATCAGATTGTATCCAACATTTTCAGAGTTCCCAAGTGTGAGTATAGCAAGCATGGACACTGTTATGACCATGTCAAACTCCAGGTCTTATCTGGTCACTGCAGTCACATCACAGCTCTCTAGCCCAACTCTGGTCACTCATCACTTACTCCAGTCACAGTCACACAGATAACCTCCCATTAAGTACAACCCTTGGACTATGCTCTATTCACTCATTATCACACCTCACTGTCTACCCTGCCTTGATGTGAGTTCTCTATGAACTCAATATATTCTATACCTTGTAGCATTTTCACTGGACCTGATCTAATCCTTACTCTGGTCATCCCTTGTCCACTACTAGGTTGTTTGCTTGTCACCATATGTATTTGACCCTAGTTTCCACTTAGTATAGGTACCCTTTAGTTTATCTTGTACACCTCAGTCTGAAATCAACATAAGTCACTACTCCTGTTCTTGTATGTCTCTGTCTCTGTCTCCTTCTCTTGACTGGAACCTATGCAAGGGATATGTTACGACCATGTCCAACTTCAGATCTTATCCGGTTACTCCGGTCACATCGCAGCCCTACAGCTCAACTCCAGTCGCGGTCGTGCAGATAACCTTCCGTTAAGTACAACCCTTGGTCTATACCCCATTCACTCTTACTACACTTCGCCGTCTACCCTGCCTTGACGTGAGTTCCCCGTGAACTCGATATATCCTAGACCTTGTAGCATTTTCACCGGACCTGACCTAGTCCTAACTCTGGTCATCCCTTGTCTGCTATTAGGTTGTTTACTTGTCACCATATGTACTCGACCCTAGTTTCTGCTTAGTATAAGTACCCTCTAGTTTACCTTGTACACCTCAGTCTGAAATCAACCATAGTCACTACTCCTGCTTCCGTCTGTCTCCATCTCCACCTCTGCCTGACCGGAACCTATGCAAGGGATCAATGCTCATTGTCCTTAGTCATTGAATCCAATCAGTCACCAACTCCGGCCAAACTAATCTCTTGTCCACCATCTGCTCTCCCCCTTCATCCACTTCCATTCAGACTTGACCAGACCTCCTACCGGAGTAGACCAGGACTTGACAGTATTTCAGACTCACACTTGTGTGGGTTCACTGTCCCAAACCTCATACGCATATCCAGTTCCATTTCCTTATGACCATGACTACGTGCTCTCGCACTCGTACTGCAGCAGCACTTGCTGAAGAAGCAGGTGCAGTGGATGATCTCCACCTCTCTGCCACCCAACAAGCCGTGTCTAACCACAGGCAACCTCTGGCTTCTGTAAGCCAATTTAGGAGCTTCACAGCTTGAAGTCTGGCAGTGTTGATGACTCCGCATCACAACACTGCGTCTCAGAGCCTTCATGGTTCTGCAGACCCTGGCCACCATGGATCCATTCCCGGCAATGACTTCCCGTACCATCGCAACTCCACTCTGGAATGTCGCAACCCCAGCCGTTACCAATGGTTTGGCCCTGAGGATGGACCTGGAGATGATCTGGATGACCCCAGAGATGGCGATAACGACAATGACAATGACAACAACAACAATGAGTTCATCGATGCCACGGAGGAGCTAGACCCTAGTCTAGCTGTTTTTCACAATCTCGCTCTCGCCGTGGTAACCTTTGCTCAGTCCTATCTCAAAGGTATGACGTTGGAATGGTTCAAACCGGACCTCCTGAACTCCAGCGATCTGGCTGACCGTCTGCACTGGATGGATAGCTGGGTCCACTTTGTCACCGAACTACAAAGTACGTTCGGACCTCATGCTTGGTAAGGATGGAAAGCTCACCGCCGAGGAGGGAAAGCGGCGACTAGACAACAACCTCTGCATGTTCTGCAGAGGTACTGGTCATTTTGCAGACAACTGTCCCAAAAAAATCAAAAAGGCCAAAGCTCGCACTGCAGCCATCGCTGCTGAGTCCAGTAAGATGGACTTCAACTTGGGTGCCAACTCCGAGTCAAAAAAAGAGTAAGCAGCTCCCAGCCCTCTGCACAACCAGCAAGCTGCGTTGACTCCAGAAGTGCACCCAAGGAGGCTCACCTCAACACGTCCACTTTCTTAGATCCTAATTCTCTTATGCCTCATGTTCTCCTTTTGTCTTATGATTTACCAGAACTCCGTGCGCTTGTGGACTCCAGTTCCACACACTGTTTTGTAGATACCAAATATGCTCTCAGACACTCTCTCCTCACTTACTCTGTTTCCCCGGTTGTACTCCGGCTTTTCAACGGTACCTCAAATTTTGTAATTACCCAAGCCGTCGACCTATCAGTGAAGTTCCCCACATCTGGTGATGTCACCCCCATGACCTTTTACCTAACTCTGCTGGATTCTGAATGCAAAATTGTTCTCGGACATAACTGGCTCACCAGCTACAATCTGTTGATTGACTGGGTATGGAGCAGTTTAACATTCTGAACACTTGCAGAAAGTTTGCCAGCACCCCCATTGACTCCCTCTCCGGTTCTGTCCGGTAACCCTGTCTCCGGCCTCTCTGGCCAATCTGACCCCAGCCTCGCGCCATCTGTCAACACTCTGGTTTGCACCCCTCCGCACATCTCTCTGATTAATGCAGCCGCATTCATGCATGTGTGCAAGTTAGAGGGATCCACCAAATACTAACTTCAGCTGTGTCCCTCTGACTCAGCAAAGGCTCGTTCTTCCTCCGCCTCTACTCTGCCAGACTTGTGTTGATATTGAGTGTTTGTGCACTCTTGTGGTGTTGTGTGGCGCATTTGCAGTGATTACTTGAGGTGTTTCCTTTCCAGGTTGATCAGGTGATTTGTGCCTTTTGTGTTACACTGTTTTTCCTTGTTTGCTTTGTTTGTGTAGTTGAAATTTTCGTGCCCAGAGTCCTTTCTCTTCAGTCTCTGACACTGGGCACAAGGTCTGTAATCTGTAGCTCTCCTCATAATTAAGTCTCTGACACTGGGCACAAGTGTGCTCCTTTGTGGTTTATCTTAACAACTTGGACATCGTTCCTCCGGAGTATTGCGATTATGTGGTCGTGTTCAGTAAGGCAAAGGCCTCTGAACTTCCCCTGCATTGTGAGTACAATCTGAAGATCGACCTTGAAGAAGGTACCTCTCCACCTTTGGGAACTCTCTACTCACTGTCTCCGGTTGAGCTCTCCGCTATCCGGACGTTCATCAACGAGAATCTTAATACAGGTTTCATCCATCCTACCACCTCCTCCCACACTGCTCCGGTCCTCTTCATAAAGAAGAAGGATGGCTCGCTCCACCTCTGCATTGACTTCCGAGGTCTAAACAAAATCACCAAGAAGGATCACTATCCACTCCCCCTCATCTCTGACCTACTAGACTCCCCTAGCTGTGCTAAGATCTACTCGAAGATCGACCTCCAGCATGTGTACCATCTAGTCCTGATTGCTCCAGGCAATGAATGGAAGACCGCCTTCCACACGCACTATAGGTCTTATGAGTGGTTAGTAATGCCCTTCAGCCTCACCAATGCCCCTGCAGCCTTCCAGCGCTTCGTCAACACCATCTTCGCTGACATGCTGGACGTCTGCATCGTCGTGTACCTTGACGACATCCTTATTTACTCTGAGGATATGGAGTCCCACCAGCAGCATGTCAAGGAAGTCCTCTGCCAACTCTGGTTACATGGCCTCTTCGTCAAACCAGAGAAGTGTGAGTTCCACTCAGACTTGGTTGAGTACGTTGGCTATCGCCTCTCTCCAGATGATTTGACTATGTCTCTGGACAAGATCCAAACCATCTCCGACTGGCCTGAACCTCGAAAGGTAAAGGACATCCAGTCCTTCTCCCAAAGGCAGTATTGCCTTGATGTCCTTGACAGGTTTGGTATGGCTGACTGTAGGCCCATCTCCACTCCCATGGAACCTGGACTTTGCCTCTCTCAAACTCAGAGCCCCCAGAATCAAAGAAGAACTGGCCACCAAAAAAGATGACGAAACTTACCCGCCGCGAGTTTCAAGTAGTTCAAGTAGTTCAAGTAATTCAAGTAATTCGCCAGTGTCGCATCGAGCGGTTGAGCCATGTGGGATGCCTGATTTGGATGCCTTGCCCACATGGCCGTGCTGTAATTGACGTTTGACATGGGAGAAGTACGAAAAATCAGTGAAAACGCGGCTAATATGTGCAAACAAACCACTTTTCCTACTGTGGGGGAAGTGGGCACTCGGAAATCAATAGCGGGCGAAATAATTTCAATACAGGCTGCCAATACAACCAAGTGATTAGATACCCTTCCTCTGCAGCCCTGTATTTGACTCGATTTGACTCAAGTGGTAAATGAAGCCACTATATGTTGGAACTTAAGATGCTTATGCTATTCTAAAGGGTTAATTCACCCAGTTGGCTGAACTACTGCAGCAATACATCAAAATCAGATCATTACTATTGACTCAAGTGGTAAATGGAGCTACTATATATCGGAAATTGAGATGCTTATGCTATTCTGAAGGGTTGATTCACCCTTGGCTGTACTACTGCAGCAACACATTTAAACCAAAATCATTACTGATTACCAATGTATGTGACAATGCTGCTCATACATTTCACAAAACTAATGAGAGATGGTAAATAGATGTTCAAATAAACCACAAAGGAGGACACTTGTGCCCAGTGTCAGAGACTAAATTATGAGGAGAGCTACAGATTACAGACCTTGTGCCCAGTGTCAGAGACTGAAGAGAAAGGACTCTGGGCACGAAAATTTCAACTACACAAACAAAGCAAACAAGGAAAAACAGTGTAACACAAAAGGCACAAATCACCTGATCAACCTGGAAAGGAAACACCTCAAGTAATCACTGCAAATGCGCCACACAACACCACAAGAGTGCACAAACACTCAATATCAACACTTCCCCCTGATTGTGCATCTCTGCAAATCACTAACTCCCCCCAGATCCACCAAGTCCCAGCATCTGACAAAACTCCCTCACCTTGGGTGTAGTCAACGGTTTGGTGAGCAGATCAGCAGCCTGTTGAGTGGTAGGGACGAATGAAGGTGTGATAGCCTGTTCCTGGGCCGCATCTCGAAGCCAGTAGTAGCAAAGGTCCAGCTGCTTCATCCTGCCATGGTGTTCTGGGTTCTTAGCCACAGAAATCGCAGATTGGTTGTCAATGAGCAGAGAGGAGGCGCCAGGAAGGGGAATACCAAGCTCATGCATCAGATTGCGCATCCATTTGATCTCCTTGCCTGCCTGGACTGCTGCCATATACTCAGCTTCAGTAGTAGAGAGAGCAACGACGTTCTGGAGCTTAGAAGACCAGGAAACCGCACCAGTACCCATCTTGACTACATATCCACCAGTAGAGTGACCAGTATCCTTGCATCCACCATGGTCTGCATCAGAGAAAGTGATAAAGGTCTCAGGTGGTGATGGATCAGGGGAGGTGATGGAGTAGTCAAGGGTACCCTTAATGTATCGCAGAAGGTGTTTGACAGCGAACCAGTGGGTCCAGCCAGGATTGGAGTTGAATCTGGCCAATACTCTGACAGAATATGCAATATCTGGACAAGTAGTGGTAGCAAGGTACATCAGAGCACCAACAGCAGAGAGATAAGGAGTCTGACGCATAGTTGCAGCTTCCTGAGCATCCTGAGGGCTCTGAGTGCGAGAGAGGCGAAGGCCAGGTTCCATGGGAGTAGAGATGGGCTTACAGTCAGCCATACCAAACCTATCCAGGACATCGAGGCAATACTGCCTTTGGGAGAGTGAGATAGAGCGCTTGGAACGATCCCTGTCGATTTTGATGCCTAGAAGCTGAGTGGTAGGCCCCAGATCGCGGATTTTGAAGTGCTGGCTGAGTTGGGCGATGAAAGACTGGATGGCAGGTTCAGATTTTGAGGCTAGGGTCATATCATCGACAAAGACAGTGAGAATGATAGTTACACCATCCTTGGAATAGATATAGATGCTGGCATCGGAGTAGGTCTGCCTGAAGTCAAGAGACTGAAGCACAGAGCGCATCTTCTTGTTCCAGCGGTTTCCGCCCTGTTTGCTGCCATAGATAGCCTTCTGAAGCAGACACACCTTTGCTTTTGGATCTCCCTCCACAAAGCCTTCAGGTTGCGCCATATAGACCTCACAGTCCATTTCTCCATTGAGGTACGCATGAGAGACGTCGAGAGAGTGCAGGTGGAGGTCCTGGAGTGCAGCAAGCGCGAGAATAACCCGGATGGACGAAAGGCGAACAGTAGGAGCGAAGACTTCAAGGTAATCGAATCCAGGACGCTGGTTGTAGCCCTTGGCCACCAATCGAGCCTTGTAGCGGTCTACAGAGCCATCTGCATTGCGCTTTACCTTGAATACCCACTTTGAACCGATGACCTTACTCCCAGCAGGTCTAGGAACAAGGGACCAAGTACCATTTGACTGGTGAGCAGCCAGCTCCTCCAAAGCAGCCTGTCTCCACTTTTCTGCATCAGGGCGAGTCAGAGCCTCTGCAAATGTGAGTGGCTCATCAGGGAGAGATGCAGACATAGCCAGTTCGTCATCACTGTCCTCCATCTCATCTGGTTCATCGAGCTGCGCAGGGGAGAGCTTCCACCACTCTCTAGGCTTCTGTCTGTTGCGCATAGGTAGTCTGGCACCGATTCCGACGGGACTAGATGGTCTGGGACGTGGTTGTGGGGATGGAGTGCGCACAGGAGGCGCAGGAGCTTCATCTGGAACAGCAGGAGGTTCTGGATTAGCAGGTAAAGGTATAGGCTCCCCCCCATGATCCAGTACCTCATTGCATTCGCTCTCAGAGTCCAGAGTCGCACCAGGGTTGTAGTAGTCAACAGGGGGCGAAGGTGGGACAATAGCAGGAGCAGTAGGGGGAGGCTGGGAGGGTAAGGGCGATCTTTTGGACATAGGGAAGTACCTTTCGTCGAAATCAGCCCTTTCAGAGATTAGAGTGCGCTTGGAGGTAGGATTATAGAACTTCCAGCCTTTGTAACCCTCAGGATAGCCTAGAAAGACGCATTTCTCCATGTGTGACTCCAGAGGTCGCCTCTTGTCCTTTTGCACATGCACATAGGCAGTACAGCCCCAAACTCGAAGGTGGGACACATCAGGCTTGCACCCATGCCACAGTTCATAGGGAGTAGCATCCTTGATGGCCTCAGTAGGACACCTATTCCAGACATGGACTAGAGAGGCAAGACAGTCGCCCCAGAAACCTTTGGCAAGGCCAGACTCGTCCAACATCGCAGTAATCCGCTCGGATAGAACCCTATTAGCACGCTCTGCAACTCCATTCTGCTGGGGTCGATTCCTGACAGTATGCTGGCGAAGAATGCCACATTGGGTCGTGAAATCGATGAAAGTGATCCAGTATCGATACCCAGACATGGAGAGGTGGCCTACATCGTGGACGTCGCTATGGACGAGTTCCAGAGGTCTGGAGGCGCGCCAAGAAGAGCTAGGGAAGGGGTTGGCATGCATCTTACCAGCCAGGCAGGGTTCACAGATAGGATCAGGGGCAGTCTTCGAGTCTATAGTCATCCCAGTGACCAGATTGTGACGCAGTAGGGCCTTCACATCGGCCAGGTGGTGGTGGGCAAGTCTCCTATGCCAGAGGTCGAGATCTAGAGGAGTAGTGGTAGCTGCAGACGCAAATTCGACCAGTGGGGCAGTTTCTCCATCCAGAAAAGCACAGTTGGTGTTCCCAATGTTTGCCACAAAGAGGACAGGTCCAGGAGGTCGTCTGAAGGCCATCTGCGTCGCATTGATGCTCACAAGGAAGCCCTTACTTCGACACAAGTATAGCACAGAGAGTAAATTATTCCTGAGATCAGGGACATGTAGGACATTGGTAAACTCCACAGGACGCTGCTTTCTCCCTCCAATAACCGGTTGAAAGACTACAGACCCCACTCCAGCTGAATAGACGACCTTGTTGTCTGCCAACTTCACAGGGACGCATTTTGGAGTATAATTGCGCATCCAGTGGCGATGGGGGGTCATATGAGCAGTGGCCCCAGTGTCTGCATTCCAATGGACGTCAGCATCGAGTTGGAGGGGATACAGAGGAGAGGAGGGATCAAGGGAACGAAGACTTGCATTTCCAGCGAACTCCATGGCCTGGGAAACAGACTGGGAGCCAGAGGACAACTCAGCAGGTGCCTGGGAAGAGCTAGAGGCGTCAGAGGCCTGATTTGCGGCGTTACCACCCTTCTTAGTGCGCCTAGACTTCTGGGAAAGGTAGTTGGACTTAGCCTTGACCAGGTTCTGGCACTTATGGACACAGTGGTTCGAGTACTCGCAGAAAGAGCACGAAATAGAAGGGGGACACTTGCAGTTGCTGCCAGATGCGAACAGGACCGCCTCAGACGCAGTAGTCGACTCAGGACGCCGCATGCGCTGTAGTTCCTCCGCTAGGAAGGCTTCCTTGAGTCTGTCCTTCTCCAAGGACTGGAAGAGGAGTAGAGAGGACGCAAAATGCGAGTATTCATCGCCTAGAGAGCGCACCATAGCCATGCAGATGAGCTCATTATCCATGTCCTTCATGGTATAAGGGGTGGTGGCATCCTTGGGGCGAAGCTGCTGGATCTTGGACATAGAGTCCTCAATCCTGGCGATGAGGGAGGTCAGGGACTCGTCCTGCTTCTTCCTAATCGAAAAGAAGTCGTCCCAGGCGTTGAAGCGGGCTCCAGGACGCTGTTGGAGGTGGAGGGACTCGAGGGTGGACCAGATCTGCGCAGGGTTGTCTTGGACAGCATCTATATGGGTCCTTTGTTCAGCAGAAAGCGATAGGTAGAGTTGTCCAGCAGCCTTGTCCGCTCTAAGGTCCCACTTAGCCTGGAGGTCAGACTGGGAGTCATCAGGGCGCTTCTCAGCACCACTAACAATAGTCCAGAGGCCTTTGCTCCTACTGTTCGCCTTTCATCCATCCGGGTTACCATCGCACGTGCTGCACTCCAGGACCTCCACCTGCACTCCCTGGACGTCTCTCATGCCTACCTCAATGGGGAAATGGACTGTGAGGTCTATATGGTGCAACCTGAAGGATTTGTAGAGGGAGATCCCAAAGCCAAGGTGTGTCTGCTTCAGAAGGCGATCTATGGCAGCAAACAGGGCGGAAACCGCTGGAACAAGAAGATGTGCTCTGTACTCGAGTCCCTTGACTTCAGACAGACCTACTCCGATGCCAGCATCTACCTCTACTCCAAGGATGGTGTAACTATCATTCTCCCTGCCTTTGTTGATGATATAACTCTAGCTTCGAAATCTGAACCTGCCATCCAGTCTTTCATCGCCCAACTCAGCCAGCACTTCAAAATCCGCGATCTGGGGTCTACTACTCAGCTTCTAGGTATCAAAATCGACAGGGATGGTCCTAAGCGATCTATCTCACTCTCCCAAAGGCAGTATTGCCTTGATGTCCTGGACAGGTTTGGTATGGCTGACTGTAAGCCCATCTCCACTCCCATGGAACCTGGACTTTGTATGTCTCGCACTCAGAGCCCCCAGAACACTCAGGAAGCCGACATTATGCGTCAGACTCCTTATCTCTGTGCTGTTGGTGCTCTGATGTACCTTGCTACCACTACTTGTCCAGATATTGCATATTCTGTCAGAGTATTGGCCAGATTCAACTCCAATCCTGGCTGGACCCACTGGTTCGCTGTCAAACACCTTCTGCGATACATTAAGGGTACCCTTGACTACTCCATCACCTCCCCTGATCCATCACCACCTGAGACCTTTATCACCTTCTCTGATGCAGACCATGGTGGATGCAAGGATACTGGTCACTCTACTGGTGGATATGTAGTCAAGATGGGTACTGGTGCGGTTTCCTGGTCTTCCAATCTCCAAAACATTGTCACTCTGTCTACTACTGAAGCTGAGTTTATGGCAGCTGTCCAAGCAGGCAAGGAGATCAAATGAATGTGCAATCTGATGCATGAGCTTGGCATTCCCCTTCCTGGTGCCTACTCTCTGCTCATTGACAACCAATCTGCGATTTCTGTGGCCATCAATCCAGAACACCATGGCAGGATAAAACAGCTGGATCTTTGCTACTACTGGCTTCGAGATACGGTCCAGGAACAGGTCATCACACCTTCCTTCATCCCTACCACTCAACAGGCTGCTGAGCTGCTCACCAAACCATTGACTACACCCAAGGTGAGGGAGTTATGTCAGATGCTGGGACTTGGTGGATTTGGGGGGAGTTGATGATTTGCAGAGATGCACAATCAGGGGGGAGTGTTGGTATTGAGTGTTTGTGCACTCTTGTGGTGTTGTGTGGTGCATTTGCAGTGATTACTTCAGCTGTTTCCTTTCCAGGTTGATTAGGTGATTTGTGGCTTTTGTCTTACACTGTTTTTCTGTGTTTGCATTGTATATTCTTTGAACATAATATTGTCTCTGTTTGTTCCCACTACTGAAATGCCTATTAACCTGTTATTGACTAAGGAAGGGCACCAGTCAAGTTGCAACACTTGTCAAATGGTAGAACTGGTGCCATCAGGAGGGAGTTAGGCTATCAGAGGTGCACAATCATGGGGAAGTGTTAGTTTTTGTGATTTCCACCTCTGCTTAGACTCTATACTCTTATATCATGGTCTAACCTACTTACTACCAACTTTTTACAACTTCATAGCTTCATTGCAGCACTAGATGTGACCTTCATTTGGTTTCTTGACACTTATTTATCTAGAAGCTCACATACTTTATAGAGCCCAGTGTATTCTCTCTTTGATTACTCATAGTGGACTCTAGGTGCTGTATACTCTTTACATCACAGATATCTTTGGTTGTTCACACTGGACTCTAGTCTGGACCTAGTCTCAATTGCCCAACAGCACTTTGTGTGCTTCCACCAAGTTTTGGCTTGAACAGTAATTTGAGCCTTGTGACTGTTAAGATAAACCACAAAGGAGCACACTAGTGCCCAGTGTCAGAGACTAAAGAGATGAGACTCTGGGCACGAAAATTTCAACTATACAAACAAAGCAAACACCGAAAAACAGTGTAATACAAAAGCCACAAATCACCTGATCAACCTGGAAAGGAAACAGCTGAAGTAATCACTGGAAATGCGCCACAACAACACAACAAGAGTGCACAAACACTCAATATCAACAGTGACTCAGGTTCTTCAACTATAATGGGGAGTCTATCCATGCAATGGTATTCCAATACAAAGCTGGTGGTGTCAGTCTAGGCAACTTTCTCCAGTCAACAAGCACTTAGCTGCATTACTCATTTTTATTTTGTGGCTGCAAATTTGATTCATTTTTGCTCAATGTTGAGGGATGAGAAGAGTCATGGTAGGGATATGCTAAAGGTCTTAGTGGGTTGGTGTAATGAATTGGCACTAGTAAGGTTGCTAGTAATTTCCTATACAAATGACATTCAAATGCCAGAGGTCAGTCAGTTTTTGTGTTTATTTCATGTCTTCTAACTTAGTAATGCTATTCATAGTCTCATTCACAAGTCTTAGTATATTAAGTCTGTTCAAGCCAAAACTTGCTGGAAGCGCACAAAGTGCTGCTGAGCTGCTCAAATAAGGTCCCGACTAGAGTCCAGTGTGAGTAACTAATGATATAGACAGTTGTAGAGAGGTATACAGCACCTAGAGTCCAGTGTGAGTAACTGAAGAGGAGAAACACTGGACTCTACAGGGTATGTGTGCTTCTGGGTAAACAAATGTAAACAACAAGTGAAGGAAACAAGTCAAGGGTGCATCTAGTGCAACAATGCAGCTATGAAGCTGAAACAACTTGGTAGTAAGTAGGGTAGACCATGATAGTAAGTAATACACTCATAAGAAGAGGTGGAAATCACCAACACTATCAAAATCTGTGTACCAGCTCCATCTCCAAAAGGTCTCCACTGTACAGAATGCCCTGCCAATGAGAACCTTCTTGGATTAGATCACCAGTTCTACAAGATATGTCTATATTGCAGGGATGGATCAATCTATGCACTTCTTCTTGTCACAGAGATGGATCTTAAAGATGTTATTGGAAAGTCAAGTGCACTATTTTGCATTCACTATATCCATCTTACTGATGCCTTGTGAATATGACCCAAGATTTGCCAAGCTTGGTCAAGCTACAAATTATCCCTACTATGCCCAAGTTGCATGAAATGATGTTCATTAGAATTGTACTAGGTAATGTGGTGTTTGACTATACAAACCTCAAGGACTCTGATAGAAGGTTGAATCAGCTATGATCAAATTTGGTGCTTGTAGCATTTACAAAGGCCAAAGACTGACAATGCACTGTGGATCTGTAACTTCCTGCTTTTCAAAAGGTATTACAATATCTAAAAGCCCTGTAGGATCTCAATTTTTGAGAATGATGTCTAGGATATATTAGATGGTTGTGCTGGTAATAGTGATCTGGCAAACCATGAATATATTTATGCAGCTCTGAAAACACCTCACATTGCTAAATTCCTACCTATGTCACCTAAAACCATCCTTTGTCATCTCTACAAACTTTGATTATCAACATGCATTTAACCTCATCTACCCATGTACTGGCAATTTTGCCTTTGACTTTGAATGAACTGACATGCAACATGAATAAGCTATACATCTAGTATCTTTCATCCTTTTTTCACAGATAAAACCCTGAACATCAAACATTTCTTCAGAAAGACTCCTGGTAGGAGAAAGGTTTGCAAGAAGTGCTGATAAGTGCTCTAATCCCTCATTCTCTTCCATAGCTTAACTCATACAGACATGTGACTGGATGGTTCCCTCAGTGAACCCTCCAGCACTATGATTATGCTGCCAGCACCCAGTCTAATACTATTTATGGACACTTTCACTGTGTTCATTCTGGTGGTCTCAACCAATGGTGCAAAAATTCATGGCCAGATAAACAAACCTGAGCCTCAGAAGCAAGGCACTACTACTACCATGTCTGTTGGTGAAGCATCAAGTCTATTGAAACTGGAGTTCAACTTTCAATCATTTCAAGAGGCCCTTCTTTGTTTTATTTTAGCTGGCAATCAGGTAATCTCTGCTTCTTACATACATTTTCTGGATGATCATTTATTCTTTGGCAGAGTTCCACCATTATCAAAAACCTAGAATTTATGGAGCTTCTCCTGCTAATGAGACAGGAGTTCAAGAAGGTCCTAGGATATCTCAAACCAAGCAAAGATTTGAGAAATGGTCCTTACTGCTTGGAAAAGCCAGTTTGAAGTACTGAAAAAGGATTTGTTGGTGAGTTTATAGTGCATATATCCTGATTTTTCAGAACTAACAAGAAACCAGGCTGTTGTGGGTCAAATCTCATTCACAGCTGGCATCTGGTCAGACCAAAGTTGCCATGTCCATACTTGAATCTTACTGCATATAGGATCAAAAGAAATGTAAATGGACACTTCACTTTGGACAGTGCTATGATCAGTTTCCATTGTTTATTTGGACATAATGATGGTGCAGATTTAGCAAATGTCATTCTTAGTGTAATGGATTGAGCAGGTGTGACTGTAAAGGTATGCATCTGCACTATTTATTGTGTGCTAAGATTAATACAATGTACAGACTGGACATATTACCATGGACATCTTGGAGAATAGCAGCACATTTATCTACAAACTTGAGAAACTGCTCAAAAAGCATGATGTCACTTTCAATGCAAATAACCATCAGATACAGTGCCCTCCACACATTGTGGATGTTTGCACTGAATATGTTGTTGATGCAATAACCAATGCCAATCTCATTGAAGTCATAAAGGCCTTGTTAGTTTTGGTGATTTCCACCTCTTCTCATGACTCTATTCCTTGTTATCATGGTCTACCCTACTTACTACCAACTTGTTACAGCTTTATAGCTGCATTGTAGCACTAGATACACCCTTTGACTTGTTTCCTTCACTTGTTGTTTACATTTGTTTACCCAGAAGTGCACATACCCTGTAGAGTCCGGTGTTTCTACTCTTTACTTACTCACACTAGACTCTAGTCTGGATCTTATCTGAGCAGCTCAGCAGCACTTTGTGCACTTCCAGCAAGTTGCTTCCCCAGGACCTAAGTGATAGACAGAAGTATTGAGACATGCTGGCCTGAGACCCAATTGTTCTGGGCCATAATATCATCCAAGCCCTTTATACATCTGATTTGCAGATGTGTTCAGAGACTACATCACAAAAAGGAATGAGTGCAGTTATTGGAACACCAAGCATGATGATGGGTGAATCAAGAAGGTAAAAATAGATACTTTACAACTCATTCATGACATGAAGATGTGGGAGGATCAATATTATTTAAACCAAAACTTGCTGGAAGTGCACAAAGGGCTTCTGAGCTGCTCAGATAAGGTCCAGACTAGAGTCTAGTGTGAGTAATTGAAGAGCAGAAACACTGGACTCTACAGGGTATGTGCACTTCTGGGTAAACAAATGTAAACAACAAGTGAAGGAAACAAGTCAAGGGTGCATCTAGCGCTACAATGCAGCTATGAAGCTAAAAGAACTTGGTAGTAAGTAGGGTAGGCCATGATAATGAGTAATACACTCATAAAAAGAGGTGGAAATCACCAAAACTAACACTCTATGTTCTTTGGGTTTCTTAATCAAGCATCAAGTAACATTGCTTTTATGTGCAGCTAGCTCATCCAGGGCAGCCTGGTGCCACTGGTGAGTATCAGTGTAATGCATTGCCTCAGCATAGGTTTTAGGCTCAGACACAGCACTCAAAAAAGCCAAATCTGTGTCTTCATCCTCTTCCTCCATGGCATCCTCAAGCTGCTCTGTACTAAGCTTCCATCACTCACATGGGGGTCATCTCTGGTATGTAGGCAGCCAGGCACCAATGCTGACAGGTGAAGGATGAGGTCAAGATGCAACTGGAGCTAGTGAAGATGCTGGAGGAGTCTGGAACCTGTCTGCTAGAGGTTGAGCAGGTGTAGGGTCATCATACAGAGAATCAGAGGTGTCCATAGGCGGTGCTAAAATGTTGGTACTCACAATAGGCAACTGGGGCACTACTGGTGGATGGCCCACTCCCTCTTGACCCTGTACATGTGGAGGAGGGTAATCCTCACCATCAGAATCATCAGAGTCATCAATAGGAATACTAGAGTGGTGAGTAGGCTAAGAGGGCACACCAGGCACATTGGCAGACCTCTTAGATACCAGGAAATGATGTTCATCAAAGTCAGCATGCTTAGAAATGACTGTGCACTTGGTAGTGGGGTGATAGAACTCCCAACCCTTATACCCATCAGGATAGCCAATAAAGACACACTTCTCCATGTGTGGGTCAAGCACAGCATTCTTATCATTCTGCACATGCACATAGGCAGTACATCCTGACACCCTCAGATGGGACACATCCAGTTAGCATGCATGCCACAGCTTATAGGGCATAGCACTGTCCACTGCATCAGTGGGATACCTGTTTCAGAAATGCACAAGAGCAGCAAGAGCCTTACCCCAGAACTTTGACAGATTGCTCATGCAGGGAACTAGCTCAGAGGCAAAACTGAGTGTCTGGTTTGGAACATGTGTATAATAACGAACCTAGCTTAGAGGCAAAACTAAGTAGGTTAGTACTAAGTAAATGGTGTAATTAGATATCTTACCTCAGTGTCTGGTTTGGACACTGAGGTGAAAAAAGTCCTCGAGCAGATGAAAAAATCCTCTGTGCTCATGTAAGAATACTCATCACACAAATAAGGAAACTAACAGTAAGCATAGAGAATAGTAGTGATGAAGTAGGCCTTTCAACACAGAAGGCCTTGTGTCAGGATCAATTCTCCTTGACAATCTTACTAGAAGGTCCAGGCATGCAGGGGACTAATGAGGAGGTAAGTTCAGACACTAGTAGGTGCTAGTTAGTGCAGAGAGTCAAGTCTGGGTCATATG
Organism: Scleroderma bovista; assembly: GCA_037178675.1. NCBI lineage: Eukaryota > Fungi > Basidiomycota > Agaricomycetes > Boletales > Sclerodermataceae > Scleroderma > Scleroderma bovista. The sequence goes on from JAYMGJ010000540.1 coordinate 30,632, forward strand.
AAGTAAGTCCAGTCACTAGGGAGCACTGGGAGCAAAGTCTGGGTTGTATGAAGTAAGTCTGGATCATGGGAAAGTAGTTTGGAGTTAGCACAGCTTGTCCAGAGCAAAGGACATCCCAGAGGTGGGATAAGCCCTAAGGGGTCTAGCATTGAGTCTGGGATGAAGGTGGCTTTTGCCCTTGTGTGAGTAGGAGACCTGCTAGGAGCAGAGATAGGACCAAGGGGACAAGATAGGACTGAGGCCAGAGTTGGCCAGAGTTCAGGAGAACAAGACAAGATTAGGAGAGCATGGGGTAGTGCAAAGGTGAGGAGTATCTTAGTCAAGATTTGATTTAAGGATCTACTAGGCCAGAGTACAGTAGTTTATATAGCAATTAGAACTAAGGTGAGCATATATGGTAACAAGTAAACACCTTGGTCGGAACAAGAGATGGAGTGGAAACAGACTGGAAAATAAATTAGATTGGAGGCAGACATGGGGAACTAGGATTACAGGGATGATAGAGGAAAAGCAGGAACAAGTATGGTAAAGGGAAACTAGGTTGAAACAGGACAGGTAAGGGTTGGAGGTGAACTTAATTAAGTCTGGAGGGATGTCCAAGACTGGAGGAAGTGTAAGAGTGGAGGGAGTGTGCAGGTGGAGGAAGGGCAGAGTAGCTAAAGAAAGGTCTGGAGTTCAACATGGAAATGTCCTAAGACATTGGTGGACCTAACAGAGGAAGTGGAGTAGAACAGGAGCAGACCTGAGCTGGAGATGGATGTACCAGCTGTTGAGTGGTGTAATCTCAGCACCTCACCTCACTAGTTCTCAAGCTGGTACTTGGGTTAAACCCCCCCAAGTAAGCCATGTATCCTTGACCATATAGCTCAGTGGTTAGAGCACCTGGTATAGACCTAGGAGGTCTAGGGTTCAATTCCCTGTCTGGTCACATTACTTTTAACAGGTTATAAACCCTGCACTCTAGCCACTCATCACACGCTCTGATCGCCTCAAAACTACGTCCATCAGATTCTCCATGCCTTAAAACCCCAATCTACTACTCTGATCTGAGAAACCTCCTTTTGATCTCTCCCAACACCCCTTTTGCCCCTAAAGCTCAATATTGCTCTCCTGCCTCAGGATCTTGTCCTGTCCTCTCGCAACTTGTGCCAGTGTCTCCCTAGGACCTGAAAACCCCGGAGACCAAGTTTGGTGGAGATTGAGGTGTGGGAACACTCTGTGCATCATTGGGAGCATTAAGGGAACCCTTAGTGCGCAAATCAGTCACCTCTTTCTTGTCATAATTCATCATCCTCTGCTCTGATCTCTTTGATTCTTTGATGATCATGCTTTGCGCCTCGAGGACCACTGGGGACTCCATTGGATTTTTGATCCATCACTCCGATTGTTGACAATGCCCTGCATATACTTTCTGCCAACATCGACCCATATCTCCACTTCCTGCCTGCCAATCTTGCCCATTCTTGTACCTACAAGCTCCTCTCGATACCCTCTTGCACTCCAGACCATCATCAGGACTTTTCCCATCGTCCTCATCACTCTACTTGTCGTCATCATGTCCTCTGAGTCTTCTCATCACATCAAACCCCTTACTGGCCTCAATTATTCCACCTGGAGTGAGGATATGAAGGCTCTGCTTCATTCCAAAAGCCTCTGGAGGCTGGTGGATGCCAAGGAGACTTGCCCTGCTGACAATACTCAGTGATGGTGCTCAGGATAAATGGGATGCTAAAGCAGACAAGGCTGCAGGTGAAATCATGTTGAACATTGCCTATGACAAGTTCTTTGGCATCAGGAAGCAAGAGGATGAGTCTCTGTCTGCTCTGACTGCTAGAGTCGACCAGGCCATGCTCAAGATCAAGGAGCTGTGTCCATCTGATGCCTCCAACCCCTTTACCATTGATAACCTCGACAATGAGCTTGTCTGCATGACTCTGGTGTGCTCCTTGCCTCAGGAGTACTCCCATTTCACCTCATCTCTGCTTCTACTGTCCTCTATGGACAAGGAGACCCTCAAGTCCACCTTCATCACTGAGGATATGAACAGGCAGCCCAGGGCTGATGCTGCTACCTCTTCTGGCAACTCTGCACTCGCCACTACTACTCCTAGATCCTGTGGATGCCCCACTACTTTGCCTTGTGACTTCTGTGACAAGCCTGGCCACTGTGAGCACATGTGCTATGCTAGGCAACATGCCAGAGACACTCACAAGCCGTCTAGGCACAAAGGGAAGGGCAGGAATGCAAACAAAGCTGAGGAGACATTCTCCAATACCCCTACAGCGACCAATACCCCCTCAGCACCTCCTATTACCTCTGCCTCTGCCAATGCTGGCTCCATGGGACATACTGAGAGTGCTGGCAATGCAAGTCTTCGTTCCTCTGATCCCTCTGATCCCTCGCCCCCTGCAAGTTGATGCTGACTTTGACTGGAATGCAAACACTGGGACCACTGCTCATATGACCCCCCATCGCCACTGGCTGCGAAACTATACCCCCAAACGTGTGCCAATCAAACTGGCAGATCATACCATTGTCTATTCTCCTGGGGTTGGTTCTGTGGTCTTTCAGCTGGTCATAGAGGGCAGGAGTGCAAGAGCAGTGGAGTTAACTCGAGTCTTGCATGTCCCTGACCTTAGAAAAAATCTCCTCTCAGTCCTGTATTTAACTTGCCACTCTGGCTTTGTTATCAACATTAACTCATCTGCCATGGTGTTCTCTCGTCCCCCTGGGCCTACTCTCTTCGTCGCCACCATCAATGGCAGCAATGCTGCATTCCTGGATGGAACCACCCTTCCAATAACCCAGTATGCACGACCTGCTTCGACTCTGCCCTTAGATTTGTCTCTCTGGCATCGCAGGCTTGCACACCATCATTTGGAGGGGGTCAAGATGCTCTACAAGTGTGACATGGTCACTGGGATGAAGGTGGACATCAGAACTCCACCTGATCCTGTCTGTGAGCCATGCCTGGCTGGCAAGATGCATGGCAATCCATTCCCTAGCTCTGAGTGGCACACTTCTCGTCCTCTGGAACTCGTGCACACTGATGTACACATGCTACCCTATAGGACCTTCTCTGGCTATTGCTACTGGGTCACATTCATCGATGACTACTCCAGATATCGCTTTGTGACCCCCATTGCTGCCAAGTTGGACGTCTTCGAGGCCTTTAAATGCTTCAAGGCCTTTGCAGAGAACCAGAGTGAGCACAAGCTCAAGACTCTAAGGGATGACAAGGGTGGTGAGTACATGAGCAATGCTATGGCCGATTTCACTGCGCTGTGTGGTATTGAGCACCAGCACACTGTCAGGGCTCATCCTCAGCAGAATGGGGTGGCAGAACGTGCTAATAGACTATTGTCTGAGCGCATCACTGCTATGTTGGACGAGTCAGGCCTTGCCAAGGCCTTCTGGGGTGAGGCTCTTGCTGCTCTTGTACATGTTTGGAACAGGTGTCCCACTAATGCAGTGGATGGTGCTATGCCCTATGAGCTGTGGCATGGACGCAAACCCCATGTGTCCCATCTGAGGGTGTGGGGATGTATTGCCTATGTGCATGTGCAGAAGGATAAGTGTGCTGCGCTTGACCCACACATGGAGAAGTGTGTCTTTATTGGCTATCCTGATGGGTATAAGGGTTGGAAGTTCTATAACCCCACTACCAAGCGCACAGTCATTTCTGAGCGTGCTGACTTTGATGAACATCATTTCCTGGCATCTAAGAGGCCTGCCAATGTGCCTGGTGCACCCCCTCAGCCCACTGAACACTCTGTTGGTCTTATTGATGACTCTGATGATTCTGATGGCGAGGATGATCCTCCTTTGCATGTACAGGGTCAAGGGGGAGTGGGCCATCCACCAGTAGTGCCCCAGTTGCCTGCTGTGAGTACCAATGTCCCAGTGCAGCCTGTGGACACCTCTGGTGCTCTGGATAATGAGCCTGCACCTGCACAGCCTCCTCCAGCATCTCCACCAGCTCCAGCTGTGCCTTTACCTCATCCTTCTCCTGTTCGCATTGGTGCCCGGTTGCCTGCATGCCAGAGATGACCTCCACACAAGTGGTGGAAGCTCAGTACAGAGCAGCTTGAGAATGATATGGAGGATGAAGATGAGGATGCAGATTTGGCATTTCTGAGTGCTGTGTCTGAGCCTAGGACTTATGCTGAGGTCATGCGTCGCACTGATGCTTCCCAGTGGCACCAGGCTGCCCTGGACGAGCTAGCTGCTCATAAGACCAATGGTACTTGGCGCTTGGTTAGGAGACCCAATGAATGTAGAGTCATTGGGTCCAAGTGGGTGTTTAAGGTCAAGCGCAATGCTGATGGCTCTATAGATCGCTACAAGGGACACCTTGTGGCCAAGCGCTATAACCAGAGACCTGGCTTCGATTACCTCGAGATCTTTGCCCCTACTGTCTGCATAGCCTCCATTCGCATCATCCTTGCTCTTGCTGCTATCCACAACCTCCATCTGCACTCTGTCGATGTCTCCAATGCATACTTGAATGGGGAAATGGACTGTGACATCTATATGGAGCAGCCTGAGGGATTTGCTAAGGGTGATCCCAAAGAGTGGGTATGCTTACTGGTCAAGGCGATGCAGCCATCTATGTCATGTGCAAAGGTGATTTGCACATCATCCTTCCTGTCTTTGTCGATGATATGACCTTTGTATCACAATCTCTCCCTGCAATTGAGGATATCATCTCCCAACTGCATCAGCACTTCAAACTGTGCGACTTGGGTCCTACATAGAGACCACTCAAAGTGTATCATTTCACTCTCCCAGCATCACTACTGTCTGGACATTCTCCAGCACTTTGGAATGGCAGACTGCAAGCCTGTCACCACTCTCATGGACCCTGGATCACGTCTTGTGCATTCCCAGAGCCCTCAGACCACTCAGGAGGTGACCCAGATGTGTTCCATCAACTATTTGGGTGCTGGTGCACTGATGTATCTTGCCACCTCTGCCAGACCAGATATAGTGTATGCTGTTGGTGTTCTAGCATGCTTTAATGTCAATCCTGGCCTGGCCCATTGGAACACAGTCAAGCACCTATTTCATTACCTGAAGGGCACTGCTCACTTTGCTTTGACCTATGGTCCAGATTCTTCGTCCTCTGGATTGTTTACCACCTTTAGTGATGCTGATCATGGTGGGTGCAAGGACTCTGAGCGATCCACCAGTGCATATGTGGTCAAGATCCTGGAGTTCCAAGCTTCAGGGACTTGTTGCCCTGTACACTACAAAGGCTGAATACATTGCTGCAGTGGTTACTGGGAAGGAGAATGTTGTTGAAGTCGCACGTGCACCCGGCGTAAACCGTCGACGAAGTGCGCACAAGATTGCGACCCATATTAGTGTAGACTTAGTAATAGTCCTCTTTAGAGTAGATGTTACATGTCACACGTCATGCGTCACAGTCACGTGTCACACTATTTGTTGTATATAAACAGCATCCACCGCTTATATAATATAACAGCTCTTAACCAGCTACCGCTACCATCTCTGGTTGTGCACTCCACCCAACAGGTGAGTTGGAGTAGCAGTTCCTCTACGTATATAGGTATTGCTTCAACAAATGTCTGGTTGCGCAACCTACTCGATGAGATGGGCTTCTCTGTTAGTGCTCCTTTGATCCTGCACACTGACAACCAATCTGCCATCCAAGTAGCCAAAAATCTGGAGCATCATGGATGCATGAAGCACCTGGATTTGCACTGGTTCTGGCTGAGAGATGGGGTGGACCAAGGGCTGATTTTGCCTGTGTTTGTCCCCACTACTGAAATGCCTGCTGATCTGTTGACCAAGCCTTTGGCTCGTGTCAAGGTGCAGCAGTTCTGTGAGATGCTGGGACTGGTGCCATCAGGGTGGAGTTAGGACTATCAGATGTGCACAATCATGGGGGAGTGTTAGTTTTGGTGATTTCCACCTCTTCTTATGAGTGTATTACTTACTATCATGGTCTACCCTACTTACTACCAAGTTGTTTTAGCTTCATAGCTGCATTGTAGCACTAGATGTGCCCTTGACTTGTTTCCTTGACTTGTTGTTTACATTTGTTTACCCAGAAGCAAACATACCCTGTAGAGTCCAGCGTTTCTCCTCTTCAGTTCCTCACACTGGACTGTGGGTGCTGTATACCTCTCTACAACTGTCTATATCATTAGTTACTCACACTGGACTCTAGTCTGGACCTTATTTGAGCAGCTCAGCAGCACTTTGTGCGCTTCCAGCAAGTTTTGGCCTGAACAGTAAGTAGGGTAGACCATGATAGTAAGTAATACACTCATAAGAAGAGGTGGAAATCACCAAAACTAACACTCCCCCATGATTGCACACCTCTGATAGCCCTAACTCTCCCCTGATGGTGCCAGTCCCAGCATTTGACAGAACTGTTAGGCATTTCAGTAGTGGGGACAAACACAGGCAAAATCAGCCCTTGGTCCACCACATCTCTCAGTCAGAACCAGTGCAAATCCAAGTGCTTCATGCATCCATGATGCTCCAGATTTTTGGCTACCTGGATGGCAGACTGGTTGTCAATGTGCAGGATCAAAGGAGAACTAACAGAGAAGCCCATCTCATCAAGTAGGTTGTGCAACCAGACAATCTCCTCCACAGCCTCCACTGCAGCAATGTATTCAGCCTCTGTAGTGGACAGGGCAACGAGTCCCTGAAACTTGGAACTCCAGGAGACAGCTCCAGTACCCATCTTGACCACATATGCGCCGGTGGATCGCCCAAAGTCCTTGCACCCACCATGATCAGCATCACAGAAGGTGGTAAACAATCCAGAGGATGAAGAATCTGAGCCATTGGTCAAAGTAAAGTGAGCAGTGCCCTTCAGGTAATGAAATAGATGCTTGACTGCGTTCCAATGGGCCAGGCCAGGATTGGCATTAAAGCGTGCTAGAACACCAACAGCATAGGCTATATCTGGTCTGGTAGAGGTGGCAAGATACATCAGCGCACCAACAGCACCCAAATAGTTGATGGAACACATCTGGGTCGCCTCCTGAGTGGTCTGAGGGCTCTGGGAATGTGAGAGGTGTGATCCAGGGTCCATGGGGGTTGTGATAGGCTTGCAGTCTGCCATTCCAAAGTGCTGGAGAATGTCCAGACAGTAGTGATGCTGGGAGAGGGAAATGGTATGCTTTGAGCGGTCTCTATCAATCTTGATGCCCAAGAGTTGCGTGGTAGGGCCCAAGTCGCGCAGTTTGAAGTGCTGACACAGTTGGGTGATGATATCCTTAATGGCAGGGAGAGATTGTGATACAAAGGTCATATCATTGATAAAGACAGGAAGGATGATGTGCAAATCACCTTTGGACATGACATAAAAAGTGGGAGAAAGGTGTGTTATCTACGCCAGTTGTGTCAAGTTGTCAGGATTGGTTCTCCTCAATGATCTTACTAGAAGGTCCAGGATTGCAGGGGACTAATGAGGAGGTAATTCCAGACACTAGTAGGTGCTAGTTAGTGCTGAGAGTCAAGTCCAGGTCATACAAAGTAAGTCCAGACACTAGAGGAGTACAGAGAGTAAGTCCAGGTTGTATGGAGTAAGTCCATACCACAGGAAAGTAGTCCAGAATTAGCACAGTTGTTCGGTATGACATTAAATCTGCACAAATATTATTTACTCCGAATTGGATTGCACAGGGTGTCTGACCAAAATGGCAAGAATTTCACTTGGTAATATACTTCTTAAATTATTAGTAGTAGGCTAAAGACCATGCCCCAAGTTTATTGGCCTTCAGTGGTTAGTTTTTGAAGGGAAACAGACATTTCGAGTCAATGCTCTAAGTGCTTATGTAAGAAAAGTGAAAATTTGACCTCTGTCCTGTTCCTGCTTTCCACAACAGCTTCCCAGCACACCAGGGTGCTGTAGTACAGGGTATTGATAGATAAAATGCAATGTAGTGTGCTGCCACCTGTAGCTGGGGTACTGGTGGACCAGTGAGGTCATGAAGGTGTACTACTAGGATGTGCACTTATGTAAGCAGCCCCTTGAGCTTGAAAATTTCACTCTGGCCTGCTTCACTCTGCAGCACAGCTCCAGCTACCATTCTACCAGTTCAGCTCCTCCTAGACCCTGGTTCTTACCTCCATGGGGTCCAATCATAGGCAGGGTAAGGGAAGAAAGCATAAATCCTGATCAAATTGGGACTCAAAGCCATGTGAGTTGTACCAGCACCACATATCTTACTGCATGCTTACCAGGGTAATGTTAGTCATTGCTTATGTGAATGATCTCAGGCTCAAAGGAGAATTTAGAGGGCTCTTGGCCACTGATCTCATTGGGCCATCCGCAAAGTTCAGGGCTATTTTCGATGGTGCTACTAAGCTCACCCCTAATGCCCCTAATGAACTTAAGGTGAGTGCCATCCTTTTACTACCTATAGTTCTATCTGCTAAGGATACACACTAAAGACAGATGACTTCATATACCTTGGGCATTCAGTAGTAGCCAGATCAGACAGCTAGCTCTGCAATGTCTTTGATCAGCTGTCCAAGATTCAAGATGAGGCAAAGGCAACTTCTGGTACTGCCTCTCACTGGGCCAAGCATACACTGGTATGTTTTCTTATCTGTTCATGATACTATTCATGTGTCTCATGAGATAGTAGGTTCACTCCTTGTCTCTGGACAGCCTGCCCTACTGCTTATTTGACCACTGGCATGGTAGTGAGGATGCAAATACTGTCATTATGGGTCCCTATGGTCCAGTCTCCATCATCCAGCGTGAATGGGGTGCAAAGCCATTTGGTTTACATGTGGATATGACCAAGGTTCCAGCTGACAGTGTAAAGGGTAATCATGCCCTTGTTGACAAGACAACAGGGTTTTATGCTGTTCAGCCTGATGAATCAGTGATTTTTGTGTCAGATAAAGATGGTGAGTGGAAAGTCATGGCATTGGCTAATCTAGGCTGATTTTTTAGGTAAACCTGCTATTGAGCTTGTTGTTATCCAAGGTGTTGGGATGAACTCATCTGTGAGTACATCACTATTTGGGTGGCTGCAGGAGGTGGTCGATCATGCCTGTGCCAGCCACCATGATGTTCGAGTATGTCATGCCAACTATCATTGAATACTGCACTCATATACACATTGACAGCCAAACCATCCAGGGAAGATGGTTCAGGCTGATCTCAATATGGGTCCTCGGCATGCACGTGTTCTTGGTTGGGCAAAAAGCTTTAACAAAAACCTCAACAGTGAGGATAGAATCATGCAGGACCAAGAGGTAATCGGTGCTACTAGTCTAATGTGGAGTCTCATTCAGTTAGCTGTACCACTTGAGATCTCTGAGCATGTGATGGAGTGCTTGAAGAAGGAATCACTTCCAACCCTTGCCACGAGGGATGTTAAGACAGGTGAGTGGTGATTATTTGGTGTCCTATCATATTTATTCATATATTTTAAAGGCTCTGGTTTTCAGATTGTATTGAATGGGCACATTTTCTCCTTTAAGGAGGCAAACCGTGCCCCTCCTGAAACATATCTTGCTTGTGGTTATGTTGCGTATGCATCTATCTATTGCAGATGGAATAGTGGCTAATGTCTTCATAGCTGGTCACACATAGATCCTGCATATTGTACCTGGGCATTTTCTTTGTGTGTTGGCAGGGAGACAGGAACATATTCTCCCCCCCAGTCTGCCACTACCTGCCCAACATGGGGAGGATCCAAGTAGGCTTCAACTTCCCAGAAGATATCCCAGCCATTCATTGATGGTGGGGGAGCAAACTTTGTTGATGCCACCTTAAAGGCCGTTGTCAAAGCTGCAGTTGGTACTCTTTTTATCTTTCAACCAGACCAACTTCATGGGACAACACTTGCCTATGGAGCTGTGAATCATAACATCGCAATCACTTTTTCTCAGCGTGTTGCAGATGGATATAGGGAGGTGTTGGTATTGAGTGTTTGTGCACTCTTGTTGTACTTATGGATGCCTTTTTTAGTGATTACTTCAGCTCCTTCCTTTTATGGATCATCACATGATTAGTGGCTTATGTTTTCCTTTGTTTCTCTTTGTTTGCTTTGTTTGTATAGTTGAAATTTTCGTGCCCAGAGTCTCTTCTCTTCAGTCTCTGACACTGGGCACTAGGTCTGTATCCTGTAGCTATCCTCTCAATTTAGTCTCTGACACTGGGCACTAGAGTGCTTATTTGTGGTTTATCTTAACAGGAGGTACTGGAAAAAGGTCAATCCATTTCTTCTGGAGGTGGAGCTGGAGAGGGAAATCCAGCCAATAATAAGTAGTGCATTCATATTTATGTAATGTAATATTGAAACCACTCCATTTCTTTTACTACATTAACTTGATTTCTCTCTGTCCTTGTATACTTGAGAAGTTACAAAGTAACAAAGTACTGCTGAACTGCCTCGACTGCACCACTGATAATCTGCTCCTTGGCATCCAATGCACCACTGTCCACAGCCTGTTTAATGATTTCCCCCTTACACTCCATATTCAAACTGATTGAATGAGCTTGAGTAGCCACATACTCCACAATTCCACTAAGAGCGAGGGGACTGACAGGATGAAGAAGTTGGTGAGCAACCTTTTGCCACCAAAACTTAGCCCATGCATTTCTGCACTGGGAGTGCTGAGTAGCATTACAGCTGGTGGAAGGTCCAAGAGAGAGACCAGGAGGTACAGCTGCAAGAGTCCTTCTCTCTGTATCCATGACTTCATATGCTTTGGCAATAATAGAGTACACCTGAAGCCCAAGCCAATGAGTATCGTCCTCAGAAATTATTGAGAAAAGTGAAAGGATCAGAGTGCAGATGGCAGGTGCAACCCACTGAGGAATAGTGTACATGTGTGCCAGTTTGAGTTTGTGTGCAGGAGATAGGTCAAGCTCATTGAGATGATCAATGACCCACTGGATACTGTTCTTGACCATCCACAGTCATGAGACCTTTAGGATTGCCACAAGAGAGGGAACATCCAGCTGATGTAAACCCTCATATCTGACAGTGATCTTGATTTTCTGGTCTGCCATTTTCATAGTCTTAAGCCACAGTCTGGCCTTTGGTACCTATCTGGTTCCTTAAATCGCCATGGGCTACGCATTCAGAGGCAGCGTATTGCTGAATCTCTTCGCCATGTTGATCCTCTTGGAAGAGTACTTCGGTGCCGTACCACTATCTATTGCTGGCAATACCAGGTATCCCACCCCAATGCTCTGTGGCACATGGATGGGCATCACAAACTTATTTACTGAGGCATCGTCATTCATGGAGTTATTGATGGATATTGCCAAACTGTAAGTGCTAGATTTTCAGATGATATGTTTAATGTCATGGACTTTGGTAGGCTGTTGCATTGGAAGCTCATACCAACAACAATTCCTCCACTGTGCTAGAAACATTTCTACATGCTGTGAGCAAATATGGACTGCCATCTCGTGTCTGTGGTGATAGGGGAGGTGAGAATAAAGAAGTATCAATTTTCATGATTATGGCACAAGGACCCAATAGAGCCAGTTTCATGTGGGGAACGTAAGTGTATCAGACTTCTTTATGACTATTCACATGCTGTAACATTACACAGATCCACTCATAACACCCGCATAGAGCGTTTATGGGTTGAAATTGGGGTCCACTTTGCACGACCATGGCATGCATTCTTTTCTCGGCTTGGGAGGCTTCACCATCTTGATCACTCTGATCCACATCATTTGTGACTCCTCCACTATCTTTTTCTCTCAGAGATCAATGCTGACTGTGCAGCATTTTGTGAGGAATAGAATGCTCACCCTATTTCTGGAGAAGGGCATGATCAAAGCCCTAATGTAGGTGTCGCAATTCTATAATATAAGTAAAGCTAATCTAGGATTGGTTCTACTAGGATATGAGATTTATTGGACAGCTTGAGCATGGCCTTTATGTCGACAATGACCTAACCATTCATCCTGAAGTCATGAACCACTATTATGGTTCTAGGATTGCCAGCCAACAGGAGCAGACCCATAGTGAGACTAACTTAGACAAGCAGGACAGTGACGAAGAATGGGAGGAAGTGGAGGATGATGAAGCAGTAACCAGTGATCACCATGCAGACCTTACCTCCCGAATTGCAGAAGAACAGGCCCCACAGTTTCTGCATGAACCTGCCGATGTTCCCAAGCAAACCAATCCATTCAATCACCAGGGCTTGGAAATTGTTTTCAAGCAAGCATTGGACAAGGTCCAGGGACTTGGTCATATACCTTCAGGATTAGGTATACAAGAGGAGGAGTGGGATGATGAAGGATATTATGAAATGGAAGCCATTCTTTCTAAGCGACGAGGGCAAAAGGAACTTGTGATCGAACTCCCACATTTCCTCTGGTATCCCCAAGCAGTGAAATGGTGCCAAGCACTCGAGGTTCTTAATTACACTATGGCTTTAGTTGACTAGGCTGTATTCATAAACTCTGTTTGTCTAGTTGAAGTACAATGCACATTGAATCTGCTAGCAGGGTGACCTGTGTGAAAATGATTTGTAATGCTATGCCACTGTCTTTTTTGTGTCTTTGTGCTTCGTCACGACTCTGAACCATCTTCCTTTCATTCATTTTAAATATCATCTCTCCTTAATACACACTTGAGACGACCCTAGGCAAACACCAAGGACCCAACCACACACTAAGACTCTGAGAGGAATAGGACATGAGTATCTAGAGCAAAGACCCAAAATGAGCTCAAATGGAGAGCCTCTGGGTGCTGGATTGCACTGTATATATACTACTATACACGAGGGCTACACGAGGGCTACACGAGGCTATCCATGAGGCTATGTGCAGGCAGAAGGCTATGTAGTGACATCACTGTGGAGCTAAGGCTATGCGTAATGATGTCAAGGGTGGCAGCGTGTACAGCATGAGGCACAGGTCTAGACTAGGTAGATAAGATAGAGGCTGTACACTAAGATAAGATAAATGCTATCTAATCATAGATTAGATAAGATAAAAAGTTGGTCCATAACAACACTCCTTTGGACATTTACCCATGGGCAGGCAGCTAAAGAGGAAAAGAGTCATGTCTTCTTTAGAGGATGAAGACATTCCTGCCTCTCAAGCCCAGTCCTCGTCATTCATTGTTGACTCTGTCTTGAGAACAATGCTCTCCAAATCCTCAGCTTCATCTAGCACTCACCCACCTCTCTCTCAGTCTTTGTCCACTCCCTTATTTGTCTTGTATAGGCAGGCTAATCTTGAGGCCAACAAGGGTCTCAGAGGAAAGGCGAGGTCATCAAAGTCAATGGGTGGATGAATAGCCAGTGGTGGTGCTTTCAAAAACCAGGTACTATATGACATTCTATCTAATAACTAGTCTAATCTGTGTCATATAGAGCAAACATGGTCAAGCAAAGATTTTGACCTTCTTCATTTCTCGCATTGTCTTTCTCCCTGATGGTACTGATGAGGTGAGCCATCATCCTAAATAACTATTGTTACAGTTAATCTATTTACCTACTATAGCCTGATGATATGGACATCAGCAAGCTCAGTCTCAAGCATCTGTTTTCCATTCCTTGTCGTTCCAAAGGTCTCACGAGTGCTGAGCTCAGCAGGCTAGAGGCTGTTAGCCTTGCTCAATCAGACTTTCACAACTATTTTGAGTTTGACAGGGATTGGGATTTTTTTAGGTTGGATGCAGAACTTCGTACTTTATTTCCTAGACTGTTTTCATATTTTGATCAGTGCCCCAAGGTATGTGCACATTTGCTAGCTTTTTTTCTACTCCTGCTCATCTATGATAAGGTGATCAATAAGGACTATGAGAGCTCACAGGACTCTTGTTTCAAGTATCTTCCTCCTTATCTTCTCTGCCTCAGAAGCCACAAGGAGATCGCTGTTGTTAGTGGTGTCAATTTTCCCACTGGTGAGGTCATCTTCGAGAAAGTCAAGGCTGGAAAGAGGCCTGTCAGAGACAAGGCTGAGCTTATATTTGGTATGCTACTACATCCACTTGCTTCATCTATGCTAATATATACTATGGTATGTATACTAGTGACACGAGATGTGATTCCACATAGGATAGTAGAGGAATGGACTCAATCAACAAGCAAAGGAAAGGGGAGAAGAAATGCAGCCGACTCCTCATCTGACTCTATATAGCTGATTTTGCATCCAGAAGAGCTGGGTCAGATAGTGAGGCCAAATCTCTGGATGATTTCATTGCAGCTCGTCGTCCAAAATGAATATGTATTGCTAGTAAGTCCCCCTGTATTCAACCATATATCATTGCTGGTATACCCTCTAACAACCATAATAGAAACCAGTGACACTCCTGTTGCTGCACACCAGGTCAAAACATCTATGATTGATCTTATAGAGGGACCCTCTGGTCCTCCAGATGGATGTTCCCATGGCCTCGTCACTTGAGCCACAGATGGTTACTGCCCCCTCAACTCCAATCAACACTCAGGCCATCCACCCCCCACCATCAGGTTCTTTCACTGTTGACGAGTCTCTTGCTAACCCATGGAAGTCTGGTCGCACATTTAATTTCTGATCCTTGCTGCTTGCTTCTCCTTAGTACATATACTACATATACCCATTGCCTCACATATACTATGCCCATTGCTTTGCATATACTATACCCTTGATATACTCTTCATTCAAAAGTACATGCTATCGCTTTACAACTTACTGAACATAAAAAAGAAAAACCACATGTAGTAGCCTTTTAATACCAGTTATTTCCTGTAATGGGTAGTAGTCAGTGTGTGATCAAGATTTGGATAGTGAAAGTGAAAGGAGCTCAGGCCTATAGCTAGTGTGAAAAAAAATCAATGGTACAAAATACCTTTTTTTTTTTACACAGGGAGGGAATTGAACTTAGACCTTGTGGACTCAAGCCTGCCAGCATTAATTCACAGCTGGGGATGAATCCATTAGACCATAATGCCAACACTACAAAGCAATGATTTAAGCCTATGACTCCAATGCCCCTACAGTACTATACCACAACTTCAAATAAACTATTATCAAACTTCATAGTCACATCTACTTGTAATCGATACTAGGCAATATTTGCTAATCAAGGATTATAATTATTGCTGTCCAAAATGTTCAGACATATTGCTGTTCTGTTTGGACATATTGCTGTTTTGTTTGGGCATGTTGTTGTTTTGCTCAGACATGTTGCTGTTTAGTCTGGACATACTTGTCATTCTGATCAGACACTCTGTGCAATCCAATTCGGGGTAAATAATATTTGTGCAGATTTAACGTCATAGTTCAGAGCAAAGGACAGTAAGTCCAGACACTAGAGGAGTACAGAGAGTAAGTCCATACCACAGGAAAGTAGTCCAGAGTTAGCACAATTGTTCAGAGCAAAGGACATCCCAGAGGTGGGATAAGTCCTAAGGTGTCTAGCATCAAGTTCAGGACAGGGGTGGCTTTTGCCCTTGTGTGAGTAAGAGACTTGCTAGGAGCAGACATAGGACCAAGGGGATGAGACAGGACAGAGGCTGGAGTTGGCTGGAGTTCAGGAGAACAAGATGGAATTAGAAGAGCATGGGTAGTACAGAGGTGAGGAGTATCTTAGTCAAGATTTGATCTAAGGACTACTAGGCCAGAGTATGGTAGTTTATATAGGAGTGAAAATGAAGGTGAGTATATATGGTGACAAGTAAACACATTGATAGTGGCACAAGGGGTGGAGCAGAAACAGACAGGAAAATAAACTAGGTATAGGAAAATAAACTAGAGCAGAAGCAGACATGGGAACTAGGATTACAGGGTCAATGGAACAGATGCAGGAATGACTGTGGTAAAGGGAACTAGATCAGAACAGGACAAGTAAGGGTCAGAGGTGGACTTAACTAATGTTAAGTCTGAAGCAATGTCCAGGACCAGAGGAAGTAGGACTGGAGGAAGTGCAAGAGTGGAGGGAGTGCACAAGTGATAAACCCCCTTCTATATAGCAAACCAGTTTTTCCTGATGTTGGAGAATCCCCAGCTCACCATGGAGAATTCTCAGCCCACCTTGGAGAATTCCCAATCCACCGTGGAGAATTCCTGACCCACTGAGGAGAATCTCAAACCCATCTTGAAGAATCCTCAGCCCACCTTGAAGAATTCCCAACCTGCTGTGGAGAACCCCCAGCTCATTTAGGAGAATCCTTGGACACTCCCCAACCCAACTTGGAGATTCTCCATTGTGCTTTGGAAAATTCTTTACCAATCTTGGTCAATGATGGTCTCAGAAAAGGTCTATTCAGGCTGCAGAATGTTTTATTTATTCCAAATCAATCATCTAGAAGCAGATTTATTCACTCTGAATCAAGTTCTATTCATTGCAGATTAACCTGTTAGAAAAAGGTATATTTAGGCTGGAGATAGTTCTTGTCACAACTGCATGACACCTTGTGACTCCACAAGACCTCTAGCCTGTTGTAGACTCAAGTCCAATCACAATCACACACCTCCAATGCTATGTACCCATCTCCACTCCAACATTTGATGCTCTGTTTCTTTTTAGTAAATAATTCTGTGCTTACACTTCCAGTTATTGTATGCTTCCATTCTGCTTCTGTTCTTGCTTCCTTTGTTCCCATTTTAGATTAGATCTAATTACTCATAGCTGTGTTCTGTTAACCTTTCAATCCATTATGCTTATCACTGATCTCTGTTCCATGTATGTTACTCATCCATTTGTCATCTGTAGACTCTTACCTACATCTTCACTATGTCTCTCCTCTGCCTCTTGGTTACTGTACATATCCAATGGAAAGTATAAGTACTCTACACACTGAGGAGATTGTCCCTCAGTTCAGATATCAGCTTGAATACTTCCTGTGAACTCACCTCTGTTCTCCTCTGTCTCCTCTGCCTTCTGGCAACTCTGAGCTTTGTCAGACCTCTGTCTCTCTGTCCCTTTGTCCTCCAAAATACAAGGACACAGGTATTGCAAGGGCCCAGCACACACACTGAAGTCAAGTCCTCAGACCTCTCTGCAATCTCTCTGCTTATCATTGACAACCCTTCAGACTTATCTCTACTCATGTCAGAGTTCATCGGAAGAACTGGTTCTGACAGTTCCATTCATATCATATTACTTACCTAGAAAATGATCTATTAGGCTGGAGAAAGTTCCAGTCATACCCCATTCATCACTGAGAAAGAGATCCATTTGAACTGGTAAAATGGTCTATTTGGGCTGGAGAAAGTTCCAGTCATACCACACTCATCAACTAGAAAAAGGTCTATTTGCACTGGTGAGAGTTAGATCAATCACTGAAAAAATGATCTATTTAGGCTGATCTAATTATCTCAGGAACAGCTGGATATAAGTCTTATGGGGTAGTAGCAGCCTGTTGGGAGTGTGTATATGCATCAGCAAGTTGACAATTGGTCTTAACCCATTTATGGTGTCTGGATGGTCTGAAATCAGAGGGTTAAGATGGATAAGTGTGATAAGTTGGTCAGACCAGTCAGACCAGCCA
Organism: Scleroderma bovista; assembly: GCA_037178675.1. Lineage (NCBI taxonomy): Eukaryota > Fungi > Basidiomycota > Agaricomycetes > Boletales > Sclerodermataceae > Scleroderma > Scleroderma bovista. The sequence goes on from JAYMGJ010000540.1 coordinate 48,089, forward strand.
GACTAGCCATAGCAATCAGACCAGTAGTCAGTCCGACCAGCCAGATCATTCAGATCACAGTCCCCCAGGCTATTCAGTATTCAAGAACATCAGATTACATGAATTGAATTCACTAAACATTGAAACAATTTGGGTGGTAATTAGTCTGAATCTACTTCATAGCATGTGGCCCTGCAAGATACCAGTCCCAACTGTGCACATGTGGCATCCCCGCCTGGTACTGGCCTATGGGCACCAACATAACCCTCAGCTCCTTCAAGAATCCTCTTCCACTTCTTCTCTGAAAGCTTATCTACTGAGCCCATAACTTCATTAGTAGCAAATGCCCACTGAGCAGCTGAGAACTTGTGAACACTTTTATTTTCTGGGAGCACGAAATTACCAGTTGCCCAATATTGGAATGCTCTCTCAACCTAGAAGTAATATTGGTCAGTCAAACTCACAAAGGCAGATATGGACACACAGCCACAGTTGCAAGAGCCAGAGCTCCTCATGGGTATCTGCAAGCATGAACATTACTCGGAACATTGCAAGTACTCTCAAGAAAGCCAATATATCCAGGATACACTCATGTTGGAATGGACCTTGTGCAACCTAGACAGGATTTGAGCACCATCAAATACTAACAGATTAGTAGCATACTGGGCTTTCAGGGTTGCTTTCATCAACAACCCACCACATGTATGGAAATAGCTGTGGTGGGACAAGAACCTTTCATCTGTGCTGATCAATACATTCCTCAGGTTCAGGGACTGCCCAGCCAACATACACCACACGAGCATCAAGGGCACTGAACTCTTCATATCGATCAAAGAAGGCCGCGACAGCCTTCACTGCATGATCAGCCATCCCACTGCACCACTCGTAGGTGCATTGCTTCAACTATGAATGAAAAAGGTTAGTTATGGGCAGTAGAATAGCATGGAGACTACCAAATAGAAAACTGGCTCATCATTAGAAGCGAGAATATGGGGAATATTCCCCATCATGTGGCTCCAGATGGTTTGTGCTGTAGCAATGTGCTCTGGGTGGCTGAGGTTCCAAATGTTGTTGACTGTTGCAAGATACTGAAACCAAAGTGGAAGGAATCCATCGTGCCATGTCAACATTGAACCCAGGAGACCAGGGAGGTCCACATTGTGGAATGTCCATGCCTTGTGCTGCTTTCATCTTCCAGGCTGTTGTCTTTCCTGTAGGTCATGGCTGTCATTGTCATCATCAGAGCTCGGCACCTCTTGATCACCATTGCATTCTAATGTGGCAGCTGCTGGGCGGGGCCCATGAGTTGAACTACATTGGGATGTGCCAGGTACCTTGTGCATTAGGCCTGTAGTCTATATACTTCTCAATGCAGCACCCAGAGGCTCTCCATTTGAGCTCTCTTTGGGTTTTCACTCTAAGCTGCTCAGTCCTATTTCCCCTCAGAGTCTTGTATGTGATAGTTCTTTGGGTGTTTGCCCTTAGGGTTGTCTCAGCAACTGTGACTAGAGTAAACAACAAGCGACCAGAGTAACTGGATAAGGTCTGGAGTTGGACATGATTGTAACATTCTTCATGTCCACTCATGGCAACTCTAGTATGTGTCCCTATTCAATCATAGCACAGTTATCATATTTTGTGACATAAGAACAGTTGATTTAGGGTGCAGAAGGTTTACATTTAATCAATATTTAGATGTATTTGTGCTGGAAAAAGTCCCCATTTAACCCATATTTAGGTGTATTTGCACTGGGGGAAATTTTCCATTGACCTCATATTTAGGTGTATTTGGTCTGGGAAAAGCCCCCATTTAACCCCCATTTAGGTCTATTTGTGCTGGGAAAAGTCTCTATTTGACCCTAATTTAGGTGTATGTGTTGGGAAATGTTTTCATTTAATCCTTATTTAGGTCTATTTATCCTGGAAAAAGTGGCCAAATAAAGGTCTATTTACACTGGAGAAAGTTGTGCCTGGACCCCAGACACTCTGTTACATCATGTCACATAGGTATATTAGTCGTGGAGAAATGTATTTCTCCACCACAGTACAATAGTGCCCTGGTGAATCCCTGACTCGGGCGGTATAGGTGAGCCCATATTTCATCATACCAAGTAGCATAGATGGGCTAAGATTTGATCTGTCCAATGGAATATAGATGAGCCCATGTAAAATTGCATCATCCCATGAGTCAAGGGGGGGCTATGATGTTGAAGTTGCACGTGCACCCGGCATAAACCATCAATGAAGTGCACACAAGACTGCAACCCATTTTAGTGTAGACTTAGTAATAGTCCTCTTTAGAGTAGATGTTACATGTCACACATCACACATCACACTATTTGTTGTATATAAGCAGTGGACATTGCTTATATAAGAAAACAGCTCTTAACCAGCTACTGCTACCATCTCTGGTTGTGCACTCCACCCAACAGGTGAGTTGGAGTTCCTCTACATATATAGGTATTGCTTCAACATATGAATCAGTTGTGACCTGGAATATGGGTGGGCCAAAATATCACTGGAATGTAAATCAAAGCAGGGCCCATAATATCTAGCCCCATTGACATGGTTAGGCTGACATATGATGTTTCCCTCTAATGTGGATTGGCCCATAGATAACTGGCTGAGAGTGATGGATGGGCTGACAGAGTCTGGTACATGGGTATAAGGTGAGCCAAAGATGGCCGTGGCAGGAGAATGCAGCTGACAGAAGCTGCGGTGTTATAGTAAATACAAGTCCAGAAACATAATAAGCAACCACACAGCAGCTGTAGCAACATGATAAGCATTATCATTTCTAAAATTCAACTCCATATGTATTTATTAATTCACATAGAAAGAGATGTCAATAGTGAAATACATATGTTCTATAAACTCCTCTGCACTTTACGGGGGTCGGGTGGTCTAGCGGTTACCCCAGCTGCCTTCGTGCAGTGAGTTGCTTGTTCAACTCCCCCCCAAGCCCATTTTTACTGCTACTTGCCGTCATGGGAATCACAATGACGTCACAACCAAGGGTGAACTGGAGGGCCCTACGAGATTAGTGTGGGCAATGGATGGGATAATGGGAGCTATATGCCAAGTTTAGCGATGGGACCAGTCCTCAAAGTTGGCCATGGGAGTTAGGAGGGGTCACCCCGACCAGGCGCGAACCTGGATTAAAATACTAGCCAAAAACTAACTTACCAGCCACCACCAGCACCTCCACCTAAGTGAGCCGTCCGAGAATAGTATTCACACCTCTCTGGCCAGTCGGAACAGGCGGGTGGGACAAACCTCTAATGGTGGTCAGGGAGCCTTTAATGGGCAGTTACCTAATTGGTTTGGTGACTAGGGTTAACCCAGTAGCAGGGGGTTACAAGTGCGAGTGAGGTGTTTCTAGGGCTTCATGGACACAGGTGGAAATTAGATAATCTCACTCCAACCAGCTGTGTCTTACTCAGATTTTCTCTGTTGTTGCTTACACGGGATATAAATAAAGATGTTCTCTCTCTCTCTCCTCTGCACTTTACAGTATGGTAGGCCTCAGCAACCTCTCCACACTATCAATCCTCATCCAATCTGCACACCTTGGAACATTTGCCCAATGGTGAATGTTATCCCTCATATAGTAGGTCAAACAGTACCAGTTTCCTTCTACAGCATTTACCCTGTGCCTAAGAAGCCTCCTGAAGAATGTGATTGTGGTACCAGGCTTGTACACCAGCTCAATGCCAAGGGTAGGGATGATCATGATACAGTCAGTGTATTCACTCACATTTACTATAATATCATACCAACTGGCACAGGATTGGGGATCAGGTGGAGGGGGGTGCACCAGTTTGCAATAACTGAAATATTGGTAAACATGTCATTTGCGGAAGACCAATCTTCCAATAAACTAATTCCTCACATACCATCCTCATACAGCTGTGGATGCATGATTGATAATGCACCCAATATAATAAAGGTCAGCTGCATTATATCTTGCAACCACTGGAAACCTGCAGCCATATTGAGGTCCACAGAAATGGAAGTGTTTTCATGCTGAATATGATATTATCAATTAATTCATGGCAGGAATGGTAAGCACCCACATAATGACCCATTCAATGTCTTGCAGGAGAAAGCTCCAAACAACTGGTCACATGGGTCTGTTCTGGATGAAAGTACTGCAGGTCATTGCGCCATGTCTGGCCAGTTATACTGGCGGACAGTTGTGTATGGAGTGAACTTAATGCCTGCAGAATATTTGTCTACAGGTATTATAGAAGATTATGAACAGAAGACATATTGAATCAACCTGTGTTGGGCATGCCAAGCCACCAGGGAGATACCACAAAGCTACAGTTCCTCCCTCCCCCAAAATCACTGCTGGTTCATCAATTAGACTTGAAATAGTAGCAGGGAACTTGTTAAGGAAGCTTTGCTCCCTATCCACGGTGGTCCCAGGCTCCATGGATGCCAATGATTCAGCAAGCCAGATGAGGTCAACACCACAGTCAACTGGACAAAGATGAGTACTTGAGGAAAGGGGCATGGAGGAGGCATACTGCAATAATTATATGTGGTGACCAAAGTGGCTACCATCTGGTGCATCCCAATGGAAAGGTCGACTGGGAGGTTAAGGGGAATTTGAGGTGCCGCAGTTTCAGAGTCAGGGAAGCCAAGGAACAGAAATGGCATCACATATAACCAGAAACTTGATGAGATAGCTGGTAGTTGGTTGGGTAAGACATAGGAGCAGCAATGAAGGGGAGAGAGATGAGTCCCAAGCAAAGCCAGGATACTGAAGAACATTTATATTGAGACCATGGGTAGGTGGTGGCAGGGTGGTGGCTATGGATAATCAACAAAATTCAAACCAATAAATAAATTATATAGGAAAAATAAAGACAAGGAATAAAATTTACAATGTTGGGATGGTGCCAATACAAATACATTTATATCAAGTCAGAGATCAGCTGCGGGTGGAACCCACATTGGTGAGCATTGTGTGGTAAAACCTGCAATTACTCTAAAAGGAGAAATTTGACAAATCAATAGAATTTGAAATGTCACCAAAATTACCCTGTTAGTATGAAGTCCACGGGAAAGGTGTTCTGCGCAGAGTGTTGCCCAGCCACAGTGGCCAATTGGAACATAGTGATGGGTCAGTTTACAACATCAATTCCTTATCCCACATGTACTAGATGGATAATACCATAAAGAAGAGAGGGTAACACAACCCTTGGAATAATTCTTATCGTGTAGGGTTACCCATGTGTTACCCCCAGGTTAATACGCCAGGGACATCAGATGATTTTAGGCATGTCAGAGATTGCCAAAATGGATCACCAATTGAAAATAAAACAAGGGAACAATAAGGTGTCAATTTCCTGACAAAGTCTGTTTTATATTTGGCTATCTAGTGAACTAAATATATAGCAACCGCAGTTGTATTTCACCTTGGTGAGACTAGAAATCTAATTGAAATTCAATCATTCACTGATATGCTAATCAAATATATGTGGAACAAAAGGGATGTAGCAATTATATACCCATATGACCACCTGGTGATATTCAACAATGCCACCTGGGTGGGTGGTCATTGTGTCATAAACAATGGTAGGCCATATATGGGAATGTTGGTGGATAAATTATAAATAACCACCTTTATAATATCTGCCTTTATTCCCATCCTACACCCATGGATTCCTCCATTATTCAGGCATGCACACTATCTGTGACTTTGCAATATGCAGGTATCAGATTCTGTTGGTTTGTCCATGCTTTGCAGCAGACAGGGGAAGATTCGCTATGGGAGAAGATTGATTGGCATAGCCATGTACTGGCAGAAGTGGTGTGATCCTGGATTACCCATCACATCAAATAGGCTGACCAATCTTGCAGGCAATTCTGGAGCGATTACTTGGCGTATGTAACAAGCATGGGCTGGTGATGCAGGTTCCTGCAGTTGCAGCCCAAGTGATGGAATGGGTTTCTGTTGGGGACCCTGATGCACCAACTTTGATGGGCCAGATCAAAACCATTGATGTCTTCAAGGTTTATCCCGTGGAAGCCAGAGTCTAAAGTATATGGACCACACCTGGGGTGTGGTGGGTATGGAGTGTCCCCTACAATGTTGTACCGTGGACAATACTCCGCCAGCTGGTCACAGAGGCACAGCAATTCTGCAGACCCAGTTGAGTTCACAGGGTTATGCCAACAAATTTCTAATCAACATTCTTTGCAACCTGGGGATTATGGAATTCCAACCCTATTCAATGTCCAGGAAACCCCAGGCATGAGGATCGAAGATATCAAATTACACATGCAGCATCTCTTGAAAGAAGTCAATGAGAAGATCTTCCATCAAAATACACTATTACATCATCTCATCAACTGCATGACCATAGTGGAATATCTAACTGATTCTCCTGATGAGCTGGAGGAGAAGTGGGCGGTGTCCGCAGATAAACTTTGGAGGGGAAAGGACAATTGAATGGTGTTTCATAATTGCATGTAAATTGTAGAACTAGTAATTCCCATGTATGGCACTGGTGAAAGCCCCAGCCTTGGGGAATATCCATAAAACAAGACCTATTAGGTGGATACATTTGTAGAAGAATATGAATATGGACCTAATAGGTCCCCAAGGGGGTTGACTGAAGTGAGCATTGTTAGATAAGTTAATTTATAGTGGTAGTGGAAAACTTACCATTAGTTCTGGCACTAACATTTGTGGTGTAGTCAAAGGACCTATTACTATTGTTAGACCAGTGAATTTGTAGTGATACTAGGAAACTTACCATTAGCTCCAGCACTAGCATTTGTTGTGTAGTGAAATAACCTATTAGTACAGTTGTTAGACTAGTCAATAGATAGTTGTAGTAGCAAACTTACCATTAACTCCAGCACTAACATTTGTTGTGTTGAGCCCACTCCTACATAGTAGGAAAAGGCATTTATTTGGGCCAGTTTGCCACATTGCTGTCAAGTCTGGGTCTACTCTGGTAGGGGGTCTGGTCAAGTCCAGATGAAAATAGAGAAGGTCAGAGGTTTTGGCAGAGATTTGCCTGGGCCAGAGTTGCAACTGATTGGATTCAACAACAAGGACAACAAGCATTGATCCCTTGCATAGGTTCTGGTCAGACAGAGATGGAGATGGAGATGGACAAAGATCAGCAGTAGTAACTTTGATGATTTCAGACTGAGGTATACAGGATAAACTACAAGGTACTTATACTAAGTGAGAACTAGGGACAAGTATATATGGTGACAAGTAAACAGCCTAATGGGTGGACAAGGAACAACTGGAGTAAGGACTAGATCAGGTCCGGTGAAAATGATACAAGGTATATGATATATTGAGTTCACAGAGAACTCATGTCAAGGCAGGGTACATGGCAAGGTGTGGTAAAGAGTGAATAGAATATAGACCAAGGGTCATACTTAGCAGAAGGTTATCTGTGCAACTGTTATGACCATGTCCAACTCCAGGTCTTATCTGGTCACTCCAGTCACATTGCAGCACTCTAGTCCAACTCTGGTCACTCATCACTTACTCTGGTCATGGTCATGCAGATAACCTTTTGTTAAGTATGACCCTTGGTCTATACTCCATTCACTCATTACCACACCTCACTGTCTGCCTTGCCTTGATGTGAGTTCTCCATGAACTTGTTATATCCTATACCTTGTATTTTCACCAGACCAATCCTAGTCCTAACTCTGGTCATTCCTTGTCTGCCATTAGGCTGTTTACTTGTCACCATATGTACTTGACCCTAATTTCTTCTTTGTATAAGTACCAGTCTGAAATCATCTAAGTCACTACTCCTGTCCCTCTGTCTGTCTCTGTCTCCATCTCTGTCTGACTGAAACCTATGCAAGGGATCAACACTTGTTGTCCTTGTTGTTGAATCCAATTGGTTGCAACTCCAGCCTGGGCTAACCTCTGCCCAAACATCTGACCTCCCTTCTTGTCTACTTTTGTCTGGACTTGACTGGACCCCCCTACTGGAGTAAGTGATGAGCAACTGGAGTTGAGCTATAGAGCTGCAATGTGATCAGAGTGACTGGATGAGACCTGGAGTTGGACATGGTCATAACAGTTGTGCAAGAGGCATGACAAACAGTGTCCACAATATCACATTTTTGGCATTTTTGGGCATTACTACACTTTTTACTACACTTTTTCTACACTTTTTTCTACACTTTTACTATACTTTTTACTACACTTTCACTACACTTTTTGATACACTTTTACTACACTTTTACTATGCATTTTTGGTACACTTTTACTACACATTTTCCATACCTTTTGATGACACTTCTCCCAATGCTGGTTCTAAAAGTGTATCAAAGACATATAGTAAAGATTTACCCACAAATGTAGTAAAAGTGTACCAAAAAGTATAGTAAAAGTGTAATAAAAGTGGACCAAAAATGTATAGCAAAATTGTACTAAAAAGTGTATTAAAAATGTGTGGTAAAAGTGTATCAAAAAGTGTAGTAAAAAGTGTACCAAAAATATGTAGTGAAAGTGTAGTAAAAGTGGAGGACATTAGGTTAAGAAGTGCAATCATGACTAGTTTAAGTACTGTAGTCATGACTGGTTTAAGAAGTGTAGTAATGATTAGGTTTGGAAGCATAGTCATTGCTAGGTTTAGTACTGCAGTCATGATTAGGTTAAGTAACATAGTAAATGTGTATTGTCATTTATATAATATATGGTGATAAATCTACCATAGTGTCCCATGCACATAAATACTACCAGGTTTTAATCTATAGCATCTATGGTATTACTAGTTTTTTCTGATGCAGAGTTAGACCATGAATTTGTCTAGAGAAAGACAGGGGTTAGTCATAAGGTGGAGATGGATGCAGTGACCAGAGTTGAGCTGAAGTGCAGCTATGAGGCTGGTGATGGCCAGACTACATGGCAAGGAAAAGTGTGTGTCCACAGGTCAAACATAGATAGATACATGTAGGGTATTGTAGACCTGAAATGTGGGTTAAAAAAGGCGAGAGGAATGTGGGATGTAACTATGATTTGGACAATGGGTGTGAATTCTTGCAACCAGTGTTTCTAACTAAATTGTACTAGGGCAGTAAGGTACACCAACTATCCGAGTCAGTGTCATTGAACCTGGGTTCAAAATGGTGGCCAACTTTTCGATAACCCTAGGTTATCCCTGGTGTACAGCACAGCTAGTTGCCGAAATTGTAATTTTTATGTCACAGCATGTCACACTTCACATTGGATGCCTGCAGAAAAAATAGTCTGAAAAAAAAGTACACAGGAAGAATTGAACACAAGGCACAGATCAATTCCATTACATTACAGCAACATTAACCACTAGGCCACTGGACCACTGATATCAATGTCAACCCGGATCTTGTCTGGATTATGGGTGTGTGTTGGCTGAGGGGGAGCGTGGCATGGGTCCAGGGTTCGTCAGTCAGGAAGTAGGGGATAGCATTTTCCAGGATCTTGGCGTTCAGTTTGTCAAGTCTCTTTATGTAGTTGGGGCAGCCTCTGTCTGAACTGCTGTGCGAGGTGGACTTGCAGTTTACGCAGTAGTTTGTCTGGTATGTGTTGCAGATGTGTGCACAGTGGGGACCTCTGCACACTCCGCATGTGTCCTTTTCTTCCTTGCAGTCCTTTGAGAAGTGTCCCCATCTTTGGCATTTGAGGCAATGCATGGGCTCCTTTTTGTCCTTGTGGGTGCGTAGCTTGGAGTGGTTGAGGTAGAGTCCAACACCGATAAGTTTGTTCACAGCTTGTAGGGAGGTCAATGAGAGGAGGGCATGGGCTATGTGTTGTTTGAAGCTGCATTGGGATGGATCTTTGATCCACTTGATGCTGCTGACCAAGTCTTTGGGGAGTCCATTCTCTTGTTCGATTTTCTGTTGGATATCTGGGTCTGAAAGGTCAGTGATGACTGGGACGAAGGGGACTACTACATTGGATAATCTGTCTTTGATCTGGGCTTTCCCATCTAGTTTCCTCAAGAAGTTAGCTTTCCTGAGTGGGTCCTTTATCCATTTGACTGCCTCGGCACTAGGGAATTCAATTACCAGTCCTCCATTCCTGAGTTTGGTTAGGGCTTTGATCTTGAGAGAGGGGGCAGAGTTGTCTTCTAGGGGAGTGAGCACTTGTTGGAGGAATGTGATCACTTCGTTTCTTGGGGAGTCTTCTTTGATGTTGGGGTGGTCCGGGTTGATGTCAAGTCCGGGTCTACTCCGATAGGGGGTCCAGTCAAGTCCGGATGGAAACGGACGAAGGAGAAGGGCAGAGGCTGGACAAGGGGTTTAGTCCAGCCGGAGTTGGGACCAATTGGATTCAATGACAAGAGGATCGAGCATTGATCCCTTGCATAGGTTCCGGTCAGGTGGAGATGGAGACGGAGACAGACAGAGTACGGGAGTAGAGACTAAGTTGATTTCAGACTAAGGTATACAGGATGGAGTACAGGATACTTATACTATGGAGAACTAGGGTCAAGTATTTACGGTGACAAGTAAACATCCTAAAGGGCAGATAAGGAACAATCGGAGTTGGGACTAGGTCAGGTCTGATGAAAATAAGCAAGGTCCGGAGAAAATACTACAAGTTAGAAGATATAAACGGAACACGGAGAACTCACGGTCCTACAGGGTTGATGGGGAGGTGAAGTAACAACTGGATAGAGATTAATGCAAAGGGGTTGCACTTAACGGAAGAGTATGTGTGCATCCAGGACCGGAGTGATGCGCAGAGGTCTGGAGTTGGACTGTAGTGCTGCGATGCAACCGGAGTAACCAGATAAGAGTCCGGAGTTGGACATGGTCCTGACATTTGACGTCTACCAGTAGTTGTCTTTCTTTTATCACGGCATTTCCTCTTGTGTAGTCAGTGAAGGGGTATTTGTGGGGCATCTGTCTGTTGTCTGTTGGAAGAGGAGAAGGGTCCGATAGGAGGATCTCTTGGTATGAGGTGGCAGGAATGGGGGCTGAGTGGGCTGTGGGGGCTTGTTGCCGGGGTATTTCTTCGAGTTTGGCCAGGATCTGGGGGGAGAGTGTTACCAGTTCTTCTACAGATTCATTGATTACCTGGGCTGTGGTTTGTAGGTCGTTACTTGCTTCATCAACTACTCTTGTTAGCATGTCAGCCATCTCCTTATTAGTTTGTGTGGTGTCTTGGATTTCTTGTATTGCTTCTTTCAGGCAGAGGACCTGGTTCTCGAGATTGGATAGTTGCATTGCATCCCAGTTGGGAGAGTGGGTGGTTGGGGGGGGTGGTGGTGGTGGTGGCATGGCCTCGAGGATGATTGCTACTGTCTGTAATGCTTCTGCTGTGATGGCCAAGACTCCTGGGGCTGTGAAGGCTAAATTGGGTAACACTAGGCTTAGCGAGGAGTGGTTGGGGTCCTTGTTGTGTGTAATCAGTAGGTGTTCAGCTAGGAATCTCAGTGCTTGTTCCTTGGTGTTCATGGACATGGAGAATTTGGGGGAGCTGATTAGATCCTCCTTGGTTCTGCCTGTTGTGAGTCTGTCATATGCTGCTGTTTGGTGTCTGGTGTAGACCGTCGTTCTTGGTGGGGGGGTCTGAGTGGGGGGGGCTGAAACCGTTGGGACATTTGTTGGTGGGGCCAATGTTATGTTTGGCAGTTCATTGTCTGCTGCTAGTGGAGGAGACATGTTACTGGTGTACTGGGCAAGTCTACAGAGGAGGAAGAACAGGGTGATATTATGCTGCTTAATGTTGTAGTGTGTATGATGGGCTCCACAACAGATGGGGCGATGAGTTTCGAACTTGCTTGTTTGAGGTCCTAGTCAGGGTGCCACATGGAGCAAAGTCAAGAAGCGATTGAAGTGGGACTTTTGGTGAGTTAGATTGCAGTGATGGTGGTAGTGGTCTTGTCAATGTGATGTCCTATGGGGACTGTGGCTCTTGGTCTGACAGTAGCTGGAAGTTGCTGTTGATACCTGGGGTATTCGTGCCTATGTGAGGTGTAGATGTTTCAGCTATGAAACAACCTCTGCCATCTCTTTCTGGTAAGTGTCTGCAGGACAGGTTCACTGCTTCCTGGTGGTTTTGTTTGACTATGTCATATCCATACTTTTCCCAGTCGCAACTCCGGTCTAACCCTGGCCCGCCTGACCTCTCCTTAGGCATAGACACAACTCCAGATCTAGTCCGGCCATCTCCAGCCTCATAGCTGCACTCCAGCTCAACTCCGGTCACTACGTCCATCTCTGCCTCAGGACTAAACCCCTGTCTTCCTACAGACAGATCTGCGATCTAACTCCTCCATGTCAGACCTGTACCTACCATTAGTCACTACTCTGGTTTCAGTCCGGCCACTCCCCTTGTCTGGTCTGTGACCTAGCCCAACTCCGGCTGGTACATCCAACTTCAGCTCAGGTCTGCTCCTGTTCCGCTCTGCTTCCCCTGATAGGTCCACCAATGGCCTTGGACATTTCCATGTCCAACTCTGGACCTTCCTCCGGCTACTCCACCCTTCCTCCACCTGTGCACTCCCTCTGCTTGTGCACTCCCTCCACTCTTGCACTTCCTCTGGTCCTGGACATCGCTCTGGACTTAACATTAGTTAAATCCACCTCCAACCCTTACTTGTCCTCTTCCGACCTAGTTCCCTTTACCTACTTGTCCCTGCATCTGCTCTTTCATCCCTGTAATCCTAGTTCCCTGTTTCTGCTTCCGCTCTGGTTTATTTTCCTGTTCCTGCTTTATTTTCTTGTACCTGGTTTATTTTCCTGTCTGCTTCTGCTCCATCCCTTGTCTTGACATTAAGGTGTTTACTTGTCACCGTATATACTCACCTTAGTTTCATTACTATATAAACTACCATACTCTGGCCTAGTAGTCCTTAGATCAAATCTCGACTAAGATACTCCCCACTCTGTACTACCCACTATGCTCTCCTAATCCATCTGTTCAACTGAACTCCTGAACTCCGGCCAACTCTGGCCTCCATCCTATCTCGTCCCCTTGGTCCTATGTCCGATCCTAGCAAGTCTCCTACTCACACAAGGGCAAAAGCCACCTCTGTCCCAGACTCGACGCTAGACCTCTCAGGACTTATCCCACCTCTGGGATGTCCTTCGCTCCAGACAAGCTGCGCTCAACTCTGGACCACTTTCCCATGGTCCAGACTTACTCTACAAAAACCCGGACTTACTCCCTGTGCTTCTCTAGTGCCCGGACTTTGTTCGTTTGACCCAGACTTGACTCTCAGCACTAACTAGCACCTACTAGTGTCTGGACTTACCTCCTCATTAGTTCCCTGCACCTCTGGACCTCCTAGTAAGATCGTCAAGAAGAACCGGTCTTGACAGACTACTGATATACTGCTATGCACATGTAGGTCATGCGTTCTGTTGCTGCAGATGGCTGCGACTGCACATCAGGAAAAATGGTTTTTGCCTTAGATAATTTTACAAGCATCAATGTTGCTTTATGGAGCTATGGAAGAATTGAAAGCATCTCTGGTATTTTATATTGCTATATATGAGGGGGCAATAATCTAGATATGATAAATGGCACCACAGTTGCCTTATATTGCTATATATTAGGGGCCAATAATCTAGATACCATTAATAGCACCTCAGTTGCCTTACATTGCTATATATTAGCTATCCATAATGTAGATATGATTAATAGCATCTATGGATGACATATGTTGTCTTAAATCAACCAGTGATGACTTAAGACAACACTGGTTGCTATAGAAGCTTTTAATGGTCTTATATTGCTTTATTTCACTTTTTATATCTTTAAATTATGGCTTATATAAACTACTTCGCTGGTCATAACTACACTTCACCTAGTCATGACTATACTTCTTAGTAACCTAATCATGACTACCATCCTTAATGTAGTAAAAGTGTACCAGAAAGTGTACCAAAAGGGTAGTCCAAGTGTAGTAAATGTGTACCAAAAATGTGTAGTAAAAGTGTACCAAAAGTGAGTAAAAAGTGTAATCAATGTGTACCACAAAAGTGTACTAAAAGTGTACTAACAATGTGTAGTAAAGTGTAGTAAAAAGTGTAGTAAATGTGTATCAAAAAAGGGTAGTAAATGTGTACCCAAAATGTGTAGTAAAGGTGTAGTAAAGGTGTAGTAAAGGTGTACCAAAAATGTGTAGTAAAGTGTAGTAAAAGTGTACCAAAAAATGTACCAAATATGTAGTCAAAGTGTATCAAAAAAGTGTATTAAATGTGTAGTAAATGTGTATCAAAAAAGCATAGTAAATGTGTAGTAACAGTGTAGTAAATGTGTGCCAAAAAAGTGTAGTAAAAGGGTACCAAAAAAGTGTAGTAAAGTGTAGTCAAAGTGTAGTAAAAAGTGTAGTCAAAGTGTAGTAAATGTGTAGTAAATGTGTACCAAAAATGCATAGTAAAGTGTAGTAAAAGTGTACCAAAAAGTGTAGTGAAAGTGTGATAAAAGTGTACCACAAAGGGTAGTGAAAGTGTAGTAGAAAGTGTTGTGTTGTGTTTGTATTGTAGTGTTGATTACCAAAAATGTGTAGTGTCAATTAGGAAGTGTTGTGTTGTGTTTGTATTGTAGTGTTGATTACCAAAAATGTGTAGTGTCAATTAGGAAGTGTTGTGTAGTGTTTGTGGTGTAGTGTTGATTACCAAAAATGCATAGTATTGATTAGGATGTGTTGTGTAGTTTTTGTGTTGTAGTGTTGATTACCAAAAATGTGTAGTGTTGATTAGGAAATGTTGTGTAGTGTTGTGTTGTAGTGTTGATTACCAAAAATGTGTAGTGCAGTTGTTGTGTAGCAAAAGTGTAGTCCCAGTTGGTAGTTGTCACTGCCACTGTGTGTCCAAAATTTGGCTAAGTGCCCAAAAATGCCAAAAATGCGATATTGTGGACACTGTTTGTCATGCCTCTTGCGCAATATGGCAAACTCAACCAAACAGATGCCTTTTCCTACTATGTAGGAGTGGGCTTAACACAACAAATGTTAATGTTGGAGCTAATGGTAAGTTTCCTGCTACCACTACATATTAACTTGTCTAACAAAGCTACCAATAGCTTATTGGACTACACAACCAATGTTAGTGCCGGAGTTAATGGTAAGTTTTCCACTACCACTACACATTAACTTGGCTAACAATAGTACTAATAGGTTATTTGACTACACAACAAAAGTTAGTGCCAGAACCAAAGGTAAGCTTCCCACTACCACCATCTATTAACTTGTCTAACAATGGTACTAATGAGTTATTTGACTACACAACAAATGTTAGTGCCAGAATAAATTGTAAGTTTGTCACTATCAATACTATTAATTTCTCTAACCATGATCCTAATAGGTTATTTGACTATTGTCAAATACAACTGGAGGTTATTAGCCTGCCGGATATTGCAAGCCATGTACTAGTTACTTTGGTGGGTTAAGTAGTCCTTTGAGTAGTAAACACACCATGTATGTAGTTAGCGATTGATAATATATTGGCTTTGATGTATGCTATTTGGAGTGCTTGAATGAGTATCATTGAAGTTGGACTGGGTGAATTGAGTATGAAAAGTCAGAAAAAGTCACACATAGGAAAGAGCTGAAGTCATTCAAATCAATATTATAAAAGGCATTTGCAGTTTGTGCTGATTAGTATGCACCAAGTATTGCATTTAGCTGAAATCTAGCTTGCTAGATAGATGCTATATATTCAATCATGATTGTGGCCCTGGCTTTTTATTGCTTTATGTTGCTATAGATTGTTTTGTATTGTCTTTTTTATGATTAAATATTTGGACATGTCCTTTTATTGCTTTTGAGCTTTATGTTGATTAAATGCAAAAAAGACGATAAAAAGTGACATAAAGTAATAAAATTCATGGGGGGTTTTTCCTGATGCATGTGGTTCAGATCTGCTCTCATTGTTAGTTTTGGTGATTTTCACCTTTTCTGATGACTCTATTGCTTACTATCATAGTCCACCCTACTTACTACCAACTTGTTTTCCCTTCATAGCTGCATTGTAGTGCTAGAATTATACCATTGTCTATTCTGCTAGGGTCTGGTCTATGGTTTTTCAGCCAATCATAGAGGGGCAGGAGTGCAAGAGCAGTGGAGTTAACTCAAGTCTTGCATGTCCCTGACCTTTGAAACAATCTCCTCTCAGTTTTGTATTCAACTTGCCACTCTGGCTTGGTTGTCAACATTAACTGGTCTACCATGGTGTTCTCTCATCCCCCTGGGCCTACTCTCTTCATTGCCAGCATTAATGACAGCAATGTTGCATTCCTGGACAGAACCACCCTTCCAATAACCCAGTTTGTGCAACCTGCTTTGGCTTTGCCCTTATATTTGTCTCTCTGGCATTGCAGGCTTGCTCACCATCATTTGGAGGGGGTGAAGATGCTCCACAAGTGTGACATGGTACCAATGTCCCAGCACAGCCTGTGGATGCTTCTGGTACTCTGGATAGTGACTCTGCACCTACTCAGCCTCCAGCAGACAGGTCCCAGACTCCTTCAGCATCTCTACCAGCTCAAGCTGCACCTTTACCTTGTTTTTCTTCTGTTGGCATTGGTGCCCAGCTGCCTGTGTGCCAGAGATGACCTCCATGCAAGTGGTGGAAGCTCAGTACAGAGCAGCTTGAGAATGATATGGAGAAAGAGGATGAAGACACAGATTTGGCTTTTCTGAGTGCTGTGTCTGAGCCTAGGACTTATGCTAAGGCAATGCATTGCACTGATGCTTCCCAATGGTACCAAGACTACCCTCAGGGAGATGAGCCAGTTGCACATAAAAGCAATGGTACTTGGCAGTTGGTTAAGAGACCCAAGGAACATAGAGTCATTGGGTCCAAGTGAGTGTTTGCTACAAGGGATGCCTTGTGGCCAAAGGCTATAATCAGAGATCTGGCTTTGATTACCTTGAGATCTTTGCCCCTATCATGCACATGGCCTCCATTTGCATCACCCTTGCTCTTGCTGCTATGCACAACCTCCATTTGTGTTTTGTCGATGTCTCTGATGCATACTTGAATGGGGAAATGTGTTGAGATAAATCACAAAGAAGCACTCTTGTGTGCAGTGTCAGAGACTAGTTATGAGAAAAGCTACACAGTACAGACCTTGTGCCCAGTGTCAGAGACTGAAGAGAAAAGACTCTGGGCATGAAAATTTCAACTATACAAACAAAGCAAACAAGGAAAAACAGTGTAACACAAAAGCCACAGATCACCTGATCAATCTGGAAAGGAAACAGCTGAAATAGTCACAGGAAATGCACTACACAACACAACAAGAGGTGCACAAACACCAAATACTAACATAGGCCTATGCCAAGAATGATCTTTGAGTCATGCAGAATTTATTGAAAGGCACAGATGTACATGTGCTTGCTTTGTGCTGGACAATTTCATATGTTGAAGTGTTTGTGTTTACTTCTGCTCTAGAGGCAATGCTTGTGCCTGATCATGTCCTTTGTTGTGTCTGAATAGACAACCAAGAGGTTCTCATGTGTCTAGAAATTATACAAGTGGGAACTGAAAGAAAGCAATGATTTGGAATGACAATTGAATTCCATTTGTTCAGACTCAGGAGCCGTGTTTTGTTTGTTCCACAGGTAAGTGGACTCAGAACTTATTTATAACTTGGGATCATGGTAGTTTTGGTGATTTCCACCTCTTCATATAACTCTATTGCTTACTATCATGGCCTACTGTTACAAACCAACTTTTTATCTTATCTAATCTGCGATTAGATAGTGTTTATCTTATCTCAGTGTATAGCCTCTATCTTATCTACCTAGTCTAGACCTGTACCTCGTGCTATACACGCTGCCACCCTTGACATCATTATGCATAGCATTAGCTCCACAGTGATGTCATTACATAGCCTCTACCTGCACGTAGCCTCATGGATAGCCTTGCATAGCCCTCATGTATAGTAGTATATATACAGTGCAATCCAGCACCCAGAGGCTCCCCATTTGAGCTCATCTTGGGTCTTTGCTCTAGATTCTCGCATCCTATCCCTCTCAGAGCCTTAGTGTGTGGTCAGGTCCTTGGTGTTTGCCTAGGGTCGTCTCACCTGAGCTCAAATCTAAACCATCTACTTGCTCTTCCACGCGCTGTTCCCCAGCCTAGTAAAGGGAGACTATACCTGGACTCCAGGGTTAAGGAGCTTCACCTTCACACCTTCTGTTTCATTCACGGCCAGCCTTTAGTGCCATTCCCTGCTTCGGCATTGGGAGTTTTAGCACCATATCTTTACGTACTGTACACCAGCCCAGGGTTGTGCCTGGTGTCTGAAGAGCGGTGCCCGTTCAAGAGAGGTTCGCAGCCTCAAGGCAATTGAGCTATATGTACTCAGTAGTTCCTGCATCCATGCAGAGGTAGAACTGTGATCTGCTGCCACTAGCCACTTGTTCTCTGCATAGCTGTGCCACTACCCTGACCCGGCAAGCACGACAGGTGAACAGAGTCTTGTGCTTAGTTTAGTGGAACACCTGTGGGGTAGTCCCAAATAGCTTTATTTCTACGTCACCCCTTACATTAGCAACCATACCTTACCAGTTTCCCCGCCATCTTGTCGAAGCACAACAGGAGTGCTTGGCGATCATTTACAGTCCTCACCCTGTCACTAGCGAAGATAACCTCACTAGGGAAACCGCCATCAAAGAAGAGTACATCTTCACCCATGCAGTTGCCACCTACAGTTGCCTTGTCAGCGACTTCAAAATCCAAGTCTTCCTCGGCCTCCACCATTCCCTTCCTGTTCCGTCCTTGCCAGACCTCCCTCTCACATGCCGCTGCACGTTCCAGTCTTCACGTCTCCGACCAGTTAAACAAAGACCTACCCCCTATTCCCGCCTCCACCCTTACTAGTTCATCATGGCAGACCTTGACCAGGTCCTCTTGCAGCTTGCCCAAAGACAGGCTGCCCTCCAAGCCCATATCGTGGCCCTTGCAGTTGCACAGCATCACCCTGCACCACTGCCGCGCAAGAAGATGGTCGCGAATCCCGGGAGTTATGATGGGTCCCCTCAGAAATTCCACGAGTGGTGGTCAAAGATCAAGATCTGGTTTCAGATCTTGATGGAGGGGGCAACTGACGCCCAGGTCACCACAGCAGTACTCTCTTGGCTCACTGGCCCAAAAGCTGGTCGGTGGGCTCAGGTCTGTCTGGACAGCTGCATGGTGGCAGCACATGCCCTCACCAACACCCTGCCTGTATCAGCAGGCCAACCTGCGCCCCCGCCAGCCTGGCCCACTTGGGATGACTTCTTGGAGGAGATAGAGAGGTTCTTTCTCCCCGGAAATAATGCTGAGTGGGCACGTGCCCAACTTCTCCGCCTTTGACAGGGTCCTAGGCAACGCATCAACAATTTCTTGGCACAGTTCGAGGCGCTCAAGAACCAAAGTGGGTGCGTGGATGAGTACGCCTGTGATCTTCTCGAACGTGCGCTCCAGAGGAAACTATTGGAGCAAATTTATATTCAAAACATGTGTTGAGACACGTACGCCCGACTTGCAGCCTTGTCTCGTGAAATGGGGAGAGCCCAAGAACTCTTCCTCATCAATGTTCAGAGTTAGGGATCAGCCCGTTATTACCAGGGCCAAAATTATTCGTCTTCGGCCGCATCTGGGAGTGGTACCCCCATGGATGTAGGTGCCATTGAGACAAACCAGCAAAGGGGTAAAGGGCCCCAATGCTATAACTGCCAGCTGTTTGGCCATATTGCACATGAGTGCACGAAGCTGTGCTGCCCTCGTTGTGGGCAACAACAAGCACGGGCAATGCAAGCCCAGCCGGAGGATGACCGGCTGAATGTGGTAAGAGGAATGACATTTGCAGAGATGCGAGCGTTTTTCAAGGATTTAAAAGATTAGAGAATGAGGACACATCGGGCATCCTCACTCTCGAGTCTTCTTTGGACACTGCTGTACGTATACTGGACTATAGACTTTCTTGTGCTACTACTCCTGCTGTGCAGGAAATATTTAAATACTGCATTGCTTTGTTATGTACGAAAATAGCGAAAACCCATAAAAAAGTGTCCTCTGTAGTTTCTTCTGTTTCTCCTTCTCGCTTCTCTGTTTTGTCAGTTGATAGCATGGACTCTGACTTGGACTGTTCTGTACCTTCTAAGGGGGTCCCTGCAAAGGGCTTGGCACTGGAAGTAAAATCAAGTGTGCTTAATTCCCGATTGAATAAAAATATTCTTTCTCCTTCTTTGGCATCTAAGAAACCGGAAAGTCCCGCCGGCAACTTGGAAGTTTCTATGGACTTACGAAGGTCCTTCACAATGGAACGTGAAGTGATGGTGCCGGTCTGCATCCACGGGCCCCTTAATACTATTAAGGTAGATGCCCTGCTAGACAGTGGTGCTACTGGTTGTTTTGTTGACAAGAGCTGGGCTCTTGATAGGCGCCTTCAGTTATCTAAGCTGGTAAAGCCCGTCCCTGTTCTTAACATAGATGGCACTAGAAATCAGGAGGGTGATACATGCACTATGTATTGTTGACAGTTGGTATTGGGAAACATGCTGAAAAACTGTGGTGTGCCGTCACGTGCCTTGGAAAAGTACCGCTTATCCTGGGCCACACCTGGCTCCAGAAGCATAATCCAAATATAGATTGGGTCACCGTCAGAGTTAATTTAACTCAGTGTCCTCCAGAGTGCAAGTCACTTTTGGAGACACGCTTTGCTAAATTATTACGAGAAAACAAATCTCAGGAAACTTGGGTACAAGCTTTGAAAGCTCATGAATCAAAGGTCACTATCAATGAGTCGACCCTAGAAGAAGCTCAGAAGCAAGTGCCTAAAGAGTACTGGGAGTTCTTAGACGTATTTAGTAAAAAGTTGTCAGAGCGCATGCTGCTATGAAAACCTTGGGATCATGGAATTGATCTAAGAGAAGATTTCCCACCCAAAAAGGGAAGGCTTATCCCACTCTCTGTTGATGAACAAAAAGAAGTTGAATTGTTCCTTGATGATCAACTTGCTAAAGGATACATTCGGCCTTCTATTAGTCAGCAGATGTTGCCAGTCTTCTTTATGCCAAAAATGGACAGCAAAAAGTGCATGGTACAGGATTACCGATATGTAAATGACTGGACGATTAAAAATAATTATCCACTACCGCTTATCTCTCAGCTTGTTGACAAGCTTAAAGGTTGCAAACTCTTTACAAAGATGGATCTTCGGTGGGGTTACAACGATGTGAGGATTCACAAGGGTGATGAATGGAAAGCTGCATTTGTAATGCACAAAGGGGCTTTTGAGCCGTTAGTTATGTATTTCGGTCTCTGCAATTCACTTGCGACATTCCAGAAAATGATGAATGAGATATTCCACGATATGTTGGATGTCTGCATGGTGTATATTGATGACCTTATGATATTTGCGGATACAGACGATCAGGAAAAGCATGATAGAATCGTGCTAGAAGTTTTGAAATGTTTACGTGATAATGATCTCTACATAAAACCTGAGAAGTGTCGCTTCAGAGTCACCGAAGTCGACTTCCTCGGTATGATCGTTTCATGTGATGGTATTAAAATGGACCCTGAGAAAGTGAATGCTGTTCTGAAGTGGCCTGAGCCAACGAATGTAAAGCAGGTTCGCGCATTCCTAGGTCTCGGCAACTTCTATAGATGCTTCATTAAAGATTATGTGATCATGGCTAGACCCATGACGGACCTTACGTGTAAGGATACCATATTTAACTTCAGAGAAAAGGAACGCACTGTGTTTGAGGCTTTGAAAGCCACCTTTACTCATGCTCCGGTACTTCAGTACCCCAATCAGGACTGCGAATTCTGCCTGGAAACAGATGCATCTGAGTTCGCCATCGGGGGAGTGATATCTGTGAAGTGCAAAGACAGCAAATTCAGACCCGTCGCGTACATGTCACACTCCATGATGCCTCCCGAACGAAACTATCCTATTCACAATAAAGAGATGCTGGCCATCATAAAAGCAACTGAGGCCTGGCGCCATTATCTCAAAGCCACTCCTTAAACTTTTGAGATATATACGGACCATTATAATTTAATGTACTTTACCAAGTCACAGAATCTCTCTAAGCTCCAAGCACACTGGCAGATGTGGATGACACGGTTTAACTACTCATTAATTTATAAAAAGGGAACCCAGATGCACGTAGCAGATCCACTTAGCAGGTGATCGGACCATTACGTCTCAAGTTCTGATGATAACAAGGATCAGGTCCTGTTAAACTCGGTATCTATTAAACTAATCGACAACACTGGTCAGTCTTACAAAGAGCAACAGTTGCTCATTATGGACTTTCATGACACTCCTGTTGCTGGGCATAAAGGAGTAAAAGCTACATATAATGCACTCAGGAAGCATTATTCTTGGAAAGGGATGAAAGAACAGATTCAAACCTACATAAAGCACTGTCAGAAGTGTCAACAGTCCAAGGTGTCAAATCACAAGACTTCTGGAAGTCTTGTTCCTCTCCCTATCCCTAGTGGACCGTGGCTTGACGTCACCATGGACTTTACCGAGATGCCAAAATCCCTCGGTTACGATTATATATTAGTCATGGTTGATTGGTTCTCCAAAGAGGTCGTGTTTGTGCCTTATACCAAGGAGGAAACCACCCTGTCAACCGCTGAGTTATTTAGAGACCATGTCTGGTGTCAGCATGGACTTCTGTCTTCCATTGTCTCCGACTGTGGATCAGCCTTTGCAAGCAACTTCCTGGGGGAATTGTATAGACTTTTAGGTGTGAAAAGGAAAATGTCTATCGCATTTCACCCTCAGACCGATGGTCAAACGGAGTGGTTGAACCGCGAAATTAATCAGTATCTCCGAACCTATGTAAACAATCGACAAGACGACTGGGCCAAGTGGGCCAAGATTGCTCAGTTCGTCTGGAACAACACGGTCTCAGAAGTTACCACTGATTCCCCATTTGGAATTACCCGGAGTTATTCCCCTTGTATGGGTGTTGAACCAGTAGACACAGTAGTGCCAGTGGCTAAGGACTTTGCTGCCATATTTAATAAAGTCATTGAGTCTTCTGAGAAGGCAAAACATAATATGAAGCTTCAGGTGGATAAGCATAGAAATCCCGCCCTGGACTATGTTGTGGGCCAACAAGTGTGGCTCTCTACAGACAACCTTTGTATGTTAAATCGCGCTTCTAAGAAGCTTACAGAAAAATGGATTGGCCCCTATGAGATCACTCATATAACCCTGAATGCGGTTGAGCTTAAGCTCCCGACAACTCTTCGGATTCACCCGGTTGTGAATGTTTCTCGAGTAAAGCCTTATCTAGGCCCTCTTCCTGGTCAACCAGTGTCTTGGCCTGGTCCGGTACATGTCTCTGAAGAATGCGATGAAGAGTATGAAGTGGACTATATAGTAGCTTCTTGTATTTATAGAAGACAGCTCCAGTATCTGGTACACTGGAAAGGGTACGAAGAACATGAGAGAACCTGGGAACCCTCATCTAATTTGAAGAATTCTCCTCTGGTAGTCGAGCGCTTTTACCGAGAGAATCCCTCTGCTCCTCAGAAACTTTGTATGGCCCAGGTGGACTTTGATTTGTTGTTTAGTTGTGTCCCCGAAAACCTTACGGTTTGCAACGCTCAGTTCTGCAGTCTGGAATCCTGCACCTGAGGGGGGAGTAGTGTTATGAACCAACTTTTTATCTTATCTAATCTGTGATTAGATAGTGTTTATCTTATCTCAGTGTATAGCCTCTATCTTATCTACCTAGTCTAGACCTGTATCTCGTGCTATACACGCTGCCACCCTTGACATCATTACGCATAGCATTAGCTCCACAGTGATGTCATTACATAGCCTCTACCTGCACATAGCCTCATGGATAGCCTCGCATAGCCCTCGTGTATAGTAGTATATATACAGTGCAATCCAGCACCCAGAGGCTCCCCATTTGAGCTCATCTTGGGTCTTTGCTCTAGATACTTGTGTCCTATCCCTCTCAGAGCCTTAGTGTGTGGTTGGGTCCTTGGTGTTTGCCTAGGGTTGTCTCACCTACCCTACTTACTATCAACTTGTTTCAGCTTCATGACTGCATTGTAGCATTAGATGCACCCTTGACTTGTTCTTTACATTTGTTTATCTAGAAGTGCACATACTCTGTGGAGTCCAGTGTTTCTCCTCTTCAGTTACTCACACTGGGCTCTAGGTGCTGTATACCTCTCCATAACTGTCTATATCATAAGTTACTCATACTTGATTCTAGTCTGGACCTTATTTGAGCAGCTCAGCAGCACTTTGTGCACTTCCAGCAAGTTTTGGCTTGAACAGATTATTCAGCTCTCATCATCTGCTTCTATGAACATAGCAACTGCTAGCAACGACCTCAGATATAAGACTTAACCCTGGATAAACTCACATGTTGATGTTGAGAGTGGCAAATGGAGGATTGTGAAGGAGGTCAAAACATTTGGCAATCAGAGGTTTCAATACACATGAATGGTGAGTGAATCACTGGCAACTCCAAGTTGAGTACTAATCTATCTACTTTCATGGCTTTCCAAGTCTACTGGGGGGTGGAAACCACCAGCAAAATTTTGCTTTCATTGCTTAGACATGGGCCACAGGTGTAGTGGGATGCTAAAACCTGGCCATGGCAATGCTTGCAAAAGGTGCAAGGCTGCCAGGACAAAGTGCTCTCTTGTTCCACAATCCATGCATTGTACAAAGTATTGTGAATCCAAGGAGATGCCAAAGGACAGACCCTCCTGAGAATTTCAGGCAGGGATGATAATACAGAGTGAACTGTGTATACTAGTTGTTTGATGTTCAGAGTTGTTCACCTTCTGTACAAGAATTTTGTGTTATAGTGGTGATTACCAAAAATATGTAGTGTCAATTAGAAAGTGTTGTGTAGTGTTTGTGTTGTAGTGTGACTGGATTGAGAAGTATAGTCATGATTAGGTCAAGAAGTATAGTGAACAGTTATAACTAAGTAAATTTATATTGTCATTTATGCAATATATTAGACTAGGGGAGGTTGGGGAGCATAGCATTAGTGAGCAGGTGTAGAGTAGGGCAAGAGCTGTCATCTGTTGTACCCTGATCAAATGGTGCAACTTGATGTTGAGAAAGTAAATGCTTAGTCATCACTAGCACGTGACTTTCCTAGAGACTTGACACATGATGTGTCTGGACTCGACAAACTTCCATGTGATAGTTTATGTCACATGACCAGTTAAGCAAGTGTTAACTAACTGGAGTCTTATCACTTATCTATGACATCATAGAGATAAGCAGAGATAATGTTCTTTCTAGAATGTTCTTATGGGTCATCTAGACTGTTTCCTTATCTTCTTATCTTACCTGTGATGTACTGTGGTGTTCTACGAGTTTCTACGAGTTTCCACAGGACTACTATGTTAGGAAGGTACTTATCTACTTGTCCTATTATGGACTTATGGACACTCCGTACTTTACATGGTCTGTGCGCAGCTCAAACATATAAATACCCTTATGATTCTTAGTATAGAGTAGGATTCTACCCACTGTTTTATCCTCTACTCTTATACAAGAGACTCTCAACCTACCTTCAGTATCCACTTCAAGTTTGAACCATCTAACAAGAGTGAGTTAGTAACTTCATTATCATTCTTGTTAGGCCCACTGTGCTTGCCTAGTGTCTACACATGGGCAGTGCTTCCCATTACTTGATCCATCAAAGGATCTTTGATATGGTTTACCTGCTTGGCTGGGATGGTTGTCAAGAACTAGAAGTAATGATTGATATTAGTGAACATGTTCACTATTCAGTATAAAGATTGCACACATACCATGATAAATGGCAACATTGTATAAAATACTTGTGGATCTATTTTTTTCTTTTCTTTTAATCCTACAATGCCACCTAGTCCAGGTGTTGATGCAAGATTAACGATTTGATGAATGATTTGTAGGTTTTGGGTTTCCTCCATAGGGGCAGTTGCTGCTTGCTGTCAGAGACTGAAGAGAAGAGACACTGAGCACAAAAGTTTTAAGTATACAAATAGTGCAAACAAAGGATAACAAGGAAAAACAAGAGCCACAAGTGAGGTGACAAACCTTGAAAGGAAATAGCTGAAGTAATCACTAAAATGTGTCCATAAGCACAACAAGAGTGCACAAACACCCAATATCAACATATAATCCATCAAAGGATTGTCTGTTTTGAGCTCCCTCACTCTCTAGTCTTTTAAATTCCTAAAATAATCCCTCATTTCAGAGAAGGACATGCTGTGAACAGCATTGACACGTTCGTCGTCAGGTTGGGGCTGTACAGCCTGGGTTTGCTGGGATTGCCCTTGACGTGGGCGACATGGTTGGCTACATTCACAAGCGATGTGGCTGAATCCCTGGCAGTTATAGCATTGGAGCCCTTTACTCCACTGCTGGTTTTGCTGCTGAGTGTCATATCCATACTTTTCCCAGTCACAACTCCAGTCTAACCCTGGCCCGCCTGACCTCTCCTTAGGCATAGACGCAACTCCGGATCTAGTCCGGCCATCTCCAGCCCCATAGCTGCACTCCAGCTCAACTCCGGTCACTATGTCCCTCTCCGCCTCAGGACTAAACCCCTGTCTTCCTACAGACAGATCCGCAGTCTAACTCCTCCATGTCGGACCTGTACCTACCATTAGTCGCTACTCCAGTTTCAGTCTGGCCACTCCCTTTGTCTGGTCTGCGACCTAGCCCAACTCCGACTGGTACATCCAACTCCGGCTCAGGTCTGCTCCTGTTCCGCTCCGCTTCCCCTGATAGGTCCACCAATGGCCTTGGACATTTCCATGTCCAACTCCAGACCTTCCTCCGGCTACTCCACCCTTCCTCCACTTGTACACTCCCTCCACATAATGTACCTACATTGTACCATGCTTTACGGCCAGCGGGGGTTGACAATTGGCCGTATGTTATGGGCCAGCTGGGGTCAGGCCGGACTAAAGGGTGTTGCCATGATTTATGGTCCGGCCAGTATGCGGAATTGTCACCATAATACATGGTCCAGCCTGGGGGTGGGTTGTCACCATAATATAGGTTTGGGCCAGGATGTAGGTATCACCATAGTGTATGGTCCGGCCAGAGTGTGTAGTTTAACCATAATATACAGTCCGGCCTGGTTGTAGGTGATACCATAGTGTATGGTCAGGCCAGGGTATGGGTGCATATTGAACAGTCCGGCCTGGGTGTGGGTGTCACCATAGTGTATGGTCAGGCCAGGGTAGGGGTGTCACCATATTGTACAGTCCAGCCTGGGTGTGGGTGTCACCATAATACACAGTCTGGCCTGGGGGTGGGCATCACCATAGTGTATGGTTGGGCCAGGGTAGGGGTGTCATCATAATATACAGTCTGGCCTGGCTGTGGGTGTCACCATAGTGTATGGTCAGGCCAGGGTAGGGGTGTCACCATATTGTACAGTCCGGCCTGGGTGTGGGCATCACCATAGTGTATGATTGGGCCAGGGTAGGTGAGTCACCATAGTGTATGGTCAGGCCAGGGTAGGGGTGTCACCATATTGTACAGTCCGGCCTGGGTGTGGGCATCACCATAGTGTATGGTTGGGCCGGGTAGGTGTGTTACCATAATGGATAGTCCGGCAGGCATCCGGCCGGCAACTTTACACCATCGATATCTAGTAAGACCCAGGGTGAGTTATGTTGAAAGAAAGGTGTACTATGCTGGCAGTCAATCACCCTGAGACCTGTGGGATTCTAGGAATACAATGCCCATGGGCAGGGGTACATTCGGAACACACTTCCGGCTTCTGGCAACTAGTTAAGATATACCGGTCGCAGTTCCCATGGCTTTCAGCACAAATCAGTCATTGACTGCTTCATTGCATCCTCCGTACAGACACATCCAATATTGCCAGATGGCCACATTCAACACGGGTGTCACTGACTATCACCTATCTGAAAGGATTACTGGCTACATGCACCGGCGATTTCGCCATCTGGCACTAGATCCCGATTTTCCCTGGTCTGCACTTCCATTGGATATTCCATCCCATGGTTGCATCGAAATGAACCAATTGGTTTCTGTTCTTGTTAAGGCATACAAAAATCGCAGTAAGTTCATTGCATGGCTCTAACATACCATCTGACTTTCCATCTCAGTTCCATCTGGCATTGATCTCATACGACTTAGTGAGAGCCTGTCCGCAATGGAGTCCGGAGCTGACATGAAACGAGAGGCTCAGCTCCTAGAGAACCACCCACCGGCGATCAGGAGCACCAGTAACATGCCTGCTATGTTATCAGAACCAGCAATCATCCTTGGGGAAGGAGATAGCATCGCTTTGTGGTACCTTCCAGGTGCCTTAGCTAGGCCAATTCAGGTATGGTGGTCAATATTATGCATGCCTTGTCTGACATGTAGGTAAAGAAACATATTGTTACAGTCCTTCAGCCTCTTGGTGACAACCTCCGGAAGAGTATCAAAAACCAGAGTTGGAGAAACTCTGATCAATACTTCCAACCGGGAAGTACACCATCCGGATGTCTGGAGTTTTCACCAGCTAGGCATTTGCAAGGCCACTCGGTAGAGTTATATCTTTCTTCAGAAACAAACATAATTAACCTCGGGTACAGACAAGGAAACACACACCATCGGTTTCTGCAGGGCTTGCAACACCGGCAGGCAAGGAATGGGGAAAGAATATTTGCCTCCCATCTGCCCTCCTTTCTGGTGTGCTATCTATAATGCACCCTCCACTCTATCATGCCGGTCTAGAGGCAAGGCAGAGGCTGGATGCATGGTCTATAGAGAACGATCCTGTGATGCAGGAAGCACTGGGGCATTGGTCGACCGTATACACAAATCTCTCACTCATTTCCAATCGGAAAACACCTTTGCACCGAGATCCCCAGTCCCGGTCTGATTGGTTTGATCTACTCACCACTGTCGGTGAATATCAAGATTGCTTCCTTAATATCCCAACCCTTGGAGTTCAGCTGGAATATAGCCCGGGCACAGTTGTAGCATTTTCTGGTAGGCTCCTCAGGCATGGAGTGATCGAGGAGGGTGGAGACCGATGTTGCCTCACATACTACATGCAGGATAACATTCATAATTGGCTTGGAGTCCCCAGGCCAGATCCAATGAGGCTTCACAAGGTCCAGGATGTGTTGTTGCAGTTGGAGGTGTAGATTACCTTAATTGGCCATGACTGGTAGTCCAATACATGTTTCTGGCAGGATATGCTTTATCCATGTAGAACAATATGCTACTGGTATGACTGTTACCGGTCAGTATGCACTGGTATGACACACCGGTTGATATGCTCCCAGTATGACAGTGACCAGTCGGTATGCTACCGGTATGATAGTGACCGGTCGGTATGCTACAGATATGACACTGACCGGTCGGTATGCTACCGGTATGACAGTGACCGGTCAGTATGCTACCAGTATGAAGGCCACCGGTATGACAGTCACCACTTGACTTGCTACGGGCTGAGTATAATACCAGTATGACCATTGGCGGTCAGTATGCCCATATAGAACAGTATCTTCGCAGGTCAAAACACAATACTAGGATGATACTGATACACCACATAGTGGTCAGTATGCTACCGGTATGACTGTTACCGGTCGGCATAATAGCAGTACCTTCAGTACTGGCCAGTATAACACCAGTATGACCAACACCAGTTTGTATGCTACCAGTGGGACAGTTACCAGTCAGTATAATAGTTGTATGCCCATTGCCAGTTGATATGCTACCGCTATACCTATTATCCAGTGTAATACCGGGATGACCATCACTGGTCACTACATCACTGGTCTGGTCTCTGTCTTCAAATACAATCCTGACAGGCTTATATTGCAAGCATCATGATTGCTGGTGTGTACATGATTATTACCAGTCAATACCCCACATTTATTACCGGTGACCATTGCTCTGTGTCTTGTATGTGCCCTACCGGCCACCCATTCAACCGGCCTAAGGCAGGACTGCATCATGAATGTCACATGGACCATGAGAAATATCATTATCCTATTAAAGGCTTATATTTACCCAGGACCTCACTTGCCCGCAATCATGTCTAACACCCTTGATGCCCACAATATCTCCCTCACTTTGCAATACATCGGGGTTCGGTTCCGACGGTTTACCTATGTGCTACAGCAACCCAACCCACCTTCAAATTGGTTTGAGAATGTCATGATAGAAATTGTAAGATCACCTGATTCTTATGGAAATCAATTCATATATTATACATTTAGCATGTTCTTGAGCGATTGCTCTCTGCATGCAGTGCCTATGGTCTGATCATGCAGGTGCCTTATATCGCAAACCAATTCCTGTGGTGTGCCACTCTGGCAAAGATGCAGCAGGAGGAGATACTGGAATACATGAAGGGTCATGATGTATTCATGATCAGGACATCCGAGTCACAGATTCATCATACCGGACTGATGCTACACAAATGGTGGGAGATGCCCGGTACCACATTCCTTGATGGATATGAATCCCAGCAAATCCCGCACATCATTTTGGAGGCCAAAGACTTTTCCCTACTGTCTCGGTATGTATATTCCCTTGCCACCACATCCTGCCTTACATGATCAGCAGGATGGGACCGAGTCCTTACCACTCCTCTTTGATGTCCCAAGAATGCCAAGGGACAGCATCAAATACATGATGAGTGGGTGTGATCTCATGCTGCATGAAATAGAGAAAGAGATGGGAAATGTACATATGGTGATGCAGGCTTCAGAGCAGCGGCTGAGTTTATTTGACAGTGTTCCCCATGTAAAAGAGCAATTGGGTAAGACATGGGAACGGTTTGTGACAGATGAA
Source organism: Scleroderma bovista (assembly GCA_037178675.1). Classification (NCBI taxonomy): domain Eukaryota; kingdom Fungi; phylum Basidiomycota; class Agaricomycetes; order Boletales; family Sclerodermataceae; genus Scleroderma; species Scleroderma bovista. The sequence continues at coordinate 78,828 of JAYMGJ010000540.1, forward strand.
AAGAAGTAGATATGTTTTACAACCTACAACAATGTAGTGTTTAAATGGAATAGAGCCGGTGATATATCTGACGTTGCCAGGCAGCATAACAGGCAATCCCAATCTCATCAGATCTCAATGCTGTTTGCTGGCGGTCTGACCAGAAATGCAACCTACTTTGGAAATAATTTCTGGTCCACTCCGCCTCACATTGTAGCATCTCCACTTCCTCCTTCCACCGGTCCCTAAGTGCCTTGGACTGGAACCAATGAACCTGGTAAACTAGATTTCCGGTTAAGTACTGAAAGCATTTTGTGATGATGCTAAGACATACATTCAGACATCCAATCATTCCTATCAGTATCTCGGGGTACATCCATGGTCCAGAACCAAGGGAGGGTATCATCCCTGTGGCCCCGAGCATTGGGGTCCGATATTGCAGTGGTGACCGAAAGGTCGGAGGCATGCAATTCCTGGTACCGGTCTAGAACCTGTCTATCGGCATGGAGAGCTACCATCTGCCTGCGGCACCGGTGATATAATGAGGCATGGCACTGTAGGGTGAGATCTGTGCTCGCTATCCGGCCCCATGCCCGGGTGGTCATATTATAATTACCAGCTTGTCTAACATCTCGCCTAAAGATGACAGCCTTGTCAGCCAGTGCCAGTCTAATTTCATGAAGGCAATCATTGGCTTGCCCCTGTCTCAAGGATAGCTCCTGTTCCACAAGGAATCCAAGTCCTAATCCCTGGAGACGGTCTATTCCAATATATGATGGCAGCGGTGGCAACATTGTTTCGGCATTTCCCTGTGTTGGCAAGACGAATGGATTTTCTATTTCCTCACCATCTGCTTGGTTGTCCTGAAATTGTAGGGCAGTGTCCAGTTCTACATCATCATCCCAGTCTTCACCCAGAAACTGTGTGGCTGATGCAACTAATCCCTCTAACTGGGATTGTAGCTGGTCTCGGCGCCGTGCAATTGATAGCTGTTGTATTTCAGTTCCGGATGTGTTGAGCTGCTGAGCATCAATGGCTAGCATTATCTGTGCTCCTTCAACCTTCAATGCCTTAGCTATCCATGTGGTTGATCCCTGAAGCCGGTCTTGTTGTTGGTTGATAAGGTTCATTTCTATCAATTTCATTGTTGGTGCTTCAGGCCATATTCAGTAAGGTTAACTCCATTTTAAAACAACATACCCTTCTCCAGCTGAACATCATATATATCCATTGCACGGGGATCCATCATCCGGTCATTCAATGCCTTCGCCTCCTGCTCCAACCACAATTGCCGGAGACCTTCCGGGACTTGGTTATTCAGTTTTTCAAAAGCTTCTGTAACCTCTGTCAACGAGCACTGGGCACCCCTCATTTTTCTCCTTAGAAACAATGCTTGTACACGTCAGCCAGCAGGGTCATGGTGAAGGGCATTGTTATACTCACGCATCCAGACCATCTTGACAAAATTGTGGTCATTCATTTGGAAATCGAGTAACTCTTGGCGATGCGGTGTTGCCATCCCCCTTGCAGATGGAGATATTATATTCAGTGAAGACCACAGTGTCTCCATGATCTCCCCATCCACTCTGCCGGCACCAGGAATAAAATTCGGGGCATATCTGGCAAAGCATTCTGTTTTATGCCCATGTACATGCCAAATACCGATCCCAGGCAAAATGCACAGTCCATCTGGTAGAGTGATGAATTTGTTGGACTGAATCCGCCGAGCCAAATTTCTACTATACTGGCAATTGATGTCATAAAATGTTATCACTTGTTGGTCGGGATTCAATGCATGCCGGACTGCATGCACCAGAGCATAGTCCATGTTTACCTGCCTGTAACCAGCTCAACAAACTCGAGATGACAATGATGAGAACCTACTGTTCTCCCTTCTGAAAGTCAACCATTGCATGGGGGATGAAACATCCATGTCTTACACATGCACATCCCCCAATCCCAGTGGATGGCAGCTGTTTCCTTGCCGAATTTGCCTGATTAACTGCCCAATGATTGCTACACTCTGATCGCTTTTCAAAGGATGAGATATAGCACTTCCAGTGGTGCATTCCCTCACCTCTATCTGATTTGCTGTGCCTGCCAAGTACTCCTTGTAGTTACCTGAGCCTACCATGAACCCCCTCCCATCCATCAGCCACACCTCATCTGCAGGGTTCCTCGGTCTCATGTGCTCCGCCTTGAAATTTCCATCCATCACTATCAACCTCAAAAATTTCCAGCTACAAAGAAAAATGAATCTCCCCATCCCAGTGGAGCTTAAACACATTACATACTGGGACAAATCCACATCAGTATCATCAAGGTTCACTCCGGGCTGTGGACATGCTGGACAAAACAGCACAAGGTCGCCTGTCGATGAACCAATTTCACTATCATCAACTCCCTTCCATTTCATTAATTTTAGCACCCTCCACATCCTGGATACTCTAAGTAGCTCCCTGTATCTGTCCTATTACTGAGGTAAGACACATGTAATGTGTTTCCGGTCCACTCACTGGCACAAGGTGTGGAAAGGCATTGGATGTAATCCTGTGGAGTTTGCTGTAATAGTTCATGGCAGAGGTTCCACATTCCACATTATCCTGGATGAAGTCATCCAATACCTGAAAGGTAAAGACAGTCCTTGGTTCCTTAGTGGTGGCAGGAAAGAGGCCGGCCATCATCAGCTGAAGGTGTGAATTTGGTGACCCCTGACAGTTGCAGTACATCACATCGCAGAATTGTACTCCTGAAGTGTGCACCACAGTCAAAAAGGTTCTGCTGTTTGGTACTTTGAGATGGGGAGGTGAGCCTGAATCCACAGATTCCTCATGGTCCTGTGCTCCTTCCTCTAGATCATCGGAGAAATCTAATTCTGCATGACCACCACTCGAACAAGGATCCCCACCATGTCCAAGGTGCAGCACCAACCCCGCCTACAACATCAGACATTGTTATTGAGTCAGAATGAAAGCACTCACAAGCCGGAGAGAGGAGTCTTCAAAGAAGGCCGAATTCCATTGTTGAACCTGGTGGAAGGGCCGGAGCTTATGCTGGTTCCTGCAACAGGCTGTGCAGAACACCGGCCGGTGCGCACAATCTATGCATCTGTAGCTGCCATCCCCACCACACAATATGCAAATCCGTGGACAGGGGGGAGCTTCCATGGCAAGAATGATTGAGAGATATCTCTGTTTATGGGGCAGCCATGCCCAGAGATAGCTGTTCTAAAAGCGATGTCCATGAGATACAGGGTAATATATTGTGGAATAATACTCTACCTGATTTTTGGTGGTTTTAAATTGTTTCAAAGGAGGTGGATCGTCTAGCTCCTGGTAAGCATCTTCATCACCATTTTGAAACACATTGTGTTCTGCCATGATGGATGAGCAAGCCACAGTAGGAGATGCCTTAGATTGCATAGCCTGTTGACCCTTTCTTCTGAGAGTGACCTTTTGAAACTTATCAATTGATCCTCTAGTTGTTTTCACAGTCTTCCACACCACATGGGTCACAGACGTAGAAGAGGTCACTCCAGATATCCTCGACTTCCCCATGATTGATAGGCTTGGTGCAAACTTCAGTAGGAAATGCCTCATTGCAACATCATGGATCACAATCATTGCATCCGGATCTGTGTATCTTGTCTGAGATTGGTACCGATTGGCATCAGGAACATTAGGTACACTGCCTATATATAGTAGGTGATCTGCCGATTTGTGACATTGGCTACTTCTTATGGTTAGTGATCCACTGCACCGGAACCATAGCTAACCTCAAAAGGAAATTGTTCGGATTGAAGGAACTTTACATGACAGCTGAGGGAATTTCATTCAACATGGTGCACGCTATGATATGGAGGGCTTCACCAACAAAGTCTACCACATTCACAATGACTTCAAGCAACTCAGACTCCCATTCATCTTCTGAATCATCTCATCCTACAGAACCAGAGGATCCCACGACCACTGGACTGGTAGGGGAGAATACTCCAGGGAAACTCACCTCCGAGGAAATAGAGATTCTTCATGCAAACCTCAAAGAGTGGAAGGCTTTAAAGGGGGACAGAAGGAAGCCTGTGAATAGGAGGGTCCGTGATCTCATTAGACACCTGCCTGCAAATGAGTACATCTTGGGAGAGGACTGGATAGCTAAGTTGGGTGTAGGTGATGTTGTATTCCGCTCTGCAAAGGCTAACATTTTATAGCACATCAAAAGCTGGTTTTATAACCATGGCTGGTCCCGAGCACGCAAGGGGATGCTGAAGTGGGGGCAAAATTGGACTGCACGGAGGGTAATAAGGGAGCAGAAGCGAATGGAGATTCAGCAAGAATTCCAACAGCGCAGTATCGGGGTTGGCAGCAAGGAAATGATAGGAGGGTACCAGAAGACCGTTGGAAGGCTGATGAAAAAGGTTACTGAGGATGAAATGAAAGAGGCAGAGCGGGCTGCTCAGGAGTGGAACGAGGTCCAACCACCGCCGGAGGTACAGGCTATGTATGTACACATTTCTAATCTTTTGTATGATACACCTCACAGGTCTTCAGTGCAGCTGAGAAAAAAGGCCAGAAGTATACTCATGAGTATGCAGAGACTATGTGGAAGCAGTGTGGTACCCGGGTGGTGGTGATGGTGGCTTGGAAGGATCAGAACGGAAAGGTGATGGCCAGCATGTAAGTGGAAACATGGCAGTTACACATTGAGATGACCGGAACAATTACAGACATGATTTCAATGATGAACTTGGGAATGTGAGTACATTTCCGGACTGGGAAGGAATGGAGGAAAAATGGTCGAGGTATGCTTCTGATGTATTCAAGGCCGGCGAGATTCTGGATGGAGACCAGGCAGATGATGAGGATGAGGATGCAGATCAACATCCTCGAAAGATTGTCAAGAAGGGTAAGAAAAAGGCACAAGTAAGCCTCCAAACCCTTGATAGCGGGATTCCGCAACTTCCGAACATCCTTGACATGCATGTGCCGGAGAAACAGGACATCATCTGGGCATTCGTGACCTGTCACTACCATAAGTTACTTGGATTTAGGTGAGGGGTAACTAACTAAGGCACAATAGGTCGTGCTTGTGGAAAGGAAAGAGCAACTGTACCATGGATGAGCATTGCAGAAGACCTGCAAGGTTATATTGAAAGCAAGTACCTCCCTTCTGATGTCTCGTTGAAGGAACCTAGCAAAATGGGTGGTGTGCAAGTGACTCAGATCCTGGAATTCTGGAGGAGGAGACAACAAATCGATCCACAAGATGTATTTAGGTTCATGGCCTGGAAGGATGCCGAGGGAGCATTACAAAGGTCGGTTGGTGAAGATGAGCACCAGTCAGACAAGGCCCTTGGAAAGAGAAGGAGACAAGGTGAGTGAATTTCTCTGAATTGTGGAGTCTCTTGGGGGGTTCTGAACCTAGTGTGAAGCTTTCATCGGCACTTTGCTCATCGACCGACATGGCATCCTCATCCTCCTCCACTGTGGTGAGTGAACTGGGGCATGAACTTCCACCGGGTGAAGGTTGAACGACTACAATAGTTTGTCACATATCAATGGGAAATTATTGGGACTTACAGTGCTTCACCTGTCTTGTTGACGAGAACCTTACACATTTTGTTGAATGTTCGGTATCCATCAATGGAATTGTGTTTTGTGAGAGTAGAACAAATAGGATGCGAACAACCGGGTCAAGGGCAAGAACACCAAGGTGTATTATATAATCAATATGATCACCAGTGCAGTTTGGGTACCAACAGCCAAGCAAGGACCGGTCACCGGTTCCACCACATCGTCATGTGTGAATTATGTTAATCACTATTATTCATGAGGTACATATGATTACCGGCGACTAATTGAATTCACCGGTGTGTTTGTGGCACTGAAGCAACTGGTTATTGATTTTACATGTGTTCCATTTATCTTGTTTTTTGTCTGCATATCATAATTTGTATTGGACCATTGTGGACAATACATGTGAATATGTTATGTAATCATTTTCAACAATATATAGTGGCCATACCGGCATATTTCCCTTGCCTTTCCTCCACCACATTCACTCCCATCGAATCCCATCGCATTCAACTGCAAAACCTTTATCCATGTCATCACAAGCCAAAGCCTTAACCTTCTCCATCGGCACCGGTGAGGACCATGCAAAGGCGATTGTTACCCAGGCAGCCAAGGTCATACGGCAATATACCGACGGTCTCAAATATAATAGCACTATGGAATACTGGAAGGAAACCACACAGGTTGTGTGGGATAGGCTGGTGAGTTATTAGTACATAGTTTGATATCTGTACCCATCAATCCCACAGAAAGAGGTCACTGCTGTTGTAGATCAGTTGCCAGCTGGCTTTGCAATCCCGATCCATGTCATTGCGGCCGATGCCTTCATGGTGAGCCCCAACTCACTTCTTGAGGTGAAGAAATGGCCACCTTGGGAGCGCATCTGTCGGGCAAAGGACAAAGACGTCGAGGATCACCCATGGTACAATCTCTGGGAGCCCGCCCTGCCAGTTCCTCCTGCACCAACAACAACACCGGTAACACAGGTGAAAGGAAAGGAGAAGGAGAGGAATGAAGACATGGATAATGGGAAATTAGGTGAGCACACCACATTTATAATCCCAATTGATTTCTGTTCTGAAGAGCCAAGGTGCAGGAACCGAGGAGAGTGGTGGAGAGTTGGCAGGACACCGGTCCCGATCCCAGCCGGCCGGTCCATCTAAGAAAGGGAAGGAGAAGGCAAAGGTAGTGGAAGATCCACAAGGTCACATAAACCAGGGGATGTCTGGTAAGCAATATGACTGTTGGATTGACACAAAGGTGTTTTCTGATAAAGGTAATGTGCAGACAAGCAGGATGGTGGTGGCCTGGTGGTAAGACACCGGTCTCGGTCCCAAGTGACCACGCAGTCAAAGAAGGGGAAGGAGAAGGAAGTGCAAATGCAAGTGGAAGTGGAGGGAGAGTCACAGAGCATGATCACTGGGGGGAAATTGGGTAAGTGAGGTGCCATTGATACAATGGAGTCAGGCACTGATCAACTCGGAATGTAGACAACGAACAGGCCGGTGGAGAGCAGGCCAGAGGACGGTCTCTTTCCCGACAAGCCAGTGCATCAAATTGGAATCAGAGTAAATCCCGAGGATGCACGCCGCATATTAAGTCTGCACCTACCATTGACAGCGAGGAAGATCCTGATATGCCACTGGTCAACCCCACTCAACCAAAAGCATCATTCCTTGTGCCGGTAGGATTTGGCCCTGTTCCACCAGAGGATCGGTGCGATCAATGTCGGAAGGGTGACAAAATGTGCTTGGTAAAGCCAGGTTGGGCTTGCTTAAACTGCAACAAGGTAAAGATGAAGTGCAGTTTGACTGACAGGCTTCGTGCCCGATCTCGGGCCCCATCTGAGGCAGCCATGACCACAACCTGGCGACATCGCTCCCCTTCCAGGGTTCCATCTGAGGCAGCCCCGACCACAACCCGGCAACGTCAGTCCCCTTCCAGGGTTCAATCGGAGATTGCCCCTGATTTCACCCCACGGCCAGCAAAGCAACAACGGTCGTCCAGCATCCACCCTACTCCTGGACCATCGAAGGCCAAGGCAGGACAGGTTGAAAGGTCCTCAGGCAAAGGTGAGTATCATCCATGCTTTGTATCCTTGCATTCAAATTGCTGAACAGGTTTTGAAGTTTATATTCAAACACCTTCATTGTTGCCAAAATCAAAGTCCCGTGATACCAGTGTTGCCTCAACCTGTCACTGCAAGCATTTCTCAATGTTTCATGACAAAACATTGTAAAAAAAATAGAAGAAAGAGATACTCTTTTATTCACAATTTTGTTACACAAAAAAGACAAGAATCATACAAAATCTTTTTTGTCTTTCTTTTGCCAAGACATGATTTGAGATCATTTCTTATGTTAGGACTATAAAAAATTTAACATTTTTCTTCGCCTGTTCCTTGCAAAACAAATAAAGAAAAGACAATGTAACTTTTCTCATAGCAAGTATTTCAGTATGTTTTATTAGAAATAAAGCATCATATTATTGTTGAAAACATGTTAAGAGAAAACAATAAATTTTTCTTCAAGAAACATGATTGGTCCTGGATACTGATTGGCTGGTTAGAGTGTTATAACCAAAAATATATAGCACATTTTCTAAACATTTATTCTTGTGGAAAAGAGTATCTTTTGATTCAAATTTTCACTGCAGGAAATTGAAAATGTCTACTGTGAGAAAAGTTACATTGTCTTTTCTTTGTTTGTTTTGCAAGAAACAGGCAGAAGAAAAATGTTAAATTTTTTATAGTGCTAACATAAGAAATGATCTCAAATCATGTCTTTGCAAAAGAAAGACAAAAAAGATTCTGTATGATATTTGTCTTTTTTGTGTAATAAAATTGTAAATAAAAGAGTATCTCTTTCTTCTATTTTTTTACAATGTTTTGTCATGAAACATTGAGAAATGCTTGCAGTGTGTGCAGCATCTGCCACTGACCCTCCGACGACCCCATCTGCTGTTGCGACATCCGGCATGACCAAGGGTGAGCAGTTGCAGGATGTGGAGGAGGAGGTCTTCCTTCTCAAGAAGGATATTGCGAGGATGAAGGAGGATACCGAGGAGAACATTGTCCTTCTGAAGAGAGATAATGCAAGGATGAGGGTGGAGTTGGAGCAGAACCGGGAGGAGCTGGAGACACTCCGGGCACTTGTGGAAGCTATGCGCGAAGACTGGTTCCCCACTGCTCCTGCACTCCGTGACCCTGCAGTACCTTCTCAGGTCGAATGTCCTCCACCTGGTATGCATGGATCTCTGCCTTCTGAACATTCTCAATGTCCCAACATTTCCCCATCCATCTGGGCATTGTTAGATCTACCTGCAGGTTTGTGCTTTTGTTTTCCGATCTCTTGAATTCATGTTTTGAATGGTGCAGGTGACACTCCAGGTCCCAGTGCTGGTACCGACCACCAGGTATCTGCAATTCTGGCCTGTGTCCCTCTGGAGACCTCGGACATGGATATTTCAACAGCCTCCACCGACAGACCGTCACAGGTGGACCTGACACCTGCTATTACCATGGGGATTCAGCCATCCCCCATCATTACCATCAGTCCCCCTGCACCAGAACCTCAAGATGTTGGTACTCCAGCATCAGAGCAACCAGATGTTGCAATGGGTGAAGGAGGCGGGGACTCCTCACATAAGGACTAATTTTGTTTCATTGCCACAAACTTTGTATTTGTAGTACAATTAGTATCCTTTGTTTGTGTAAGAATATATTCCTGTGCATGGCTATGATTAAATGTGTAAGTGATCTACTTGTATGCTTAGCACCGGTCAGTCAGGCCAATGGCCCATTTCTTTACTTATAATTATTGTTGTACCATTGCCAATATTATCATGTGATGAATTACTAGTTCGTATTTGTCACCCAACATTGGATACTACTGGATGATGAATCCCGGTCAGCACACTACTGGCATAATCATGACCGGTCAGTGCACACCAAGTATGATCTTCCCATGGTGGTTTGCTTAACATAGTATACTAACAATGTACTCATGCCTTTGATTAGCTTGAGTGGGCTTGTCTTATAGCACAGCCGGTATGATTATGACCGGTATGTACACCGGTGTATTCATGACCGGCAAGTGCAATACTAGCATGTCCATCATCTGCCAGTACTCGGTCTGTTGTTACAATATAGTTTTGATATCGTTATTACTTGTCAGTGCTGTCCTTGTGAAAGTATCACCGGGCAGCATTCTGCCAGCATGGTGTTGTTTACCACCAAACAAAACAATACCGGTATCCATATCATCAGCCGGTACCAAACTACTGGTCGGTCGGTATGCTACCGGTATGACAGTGACCGGTTGGTATGCCACTGGTATGTACCGGTATGATAGTGACCGGTTGGTATGCTACTGATATGACACTGACCGGTCGGTATGCTACTGGTATGATAGTGACCGGTTGGTATGCCACCGGTATGCTACCGGTATGATAGTGACCGGTTGGTATGCCACCGGTATGCTACCGGTATGACAGTTACCGGTCAGTATGCTACAGTGATCGGTTGGTATGCCACCGGTATGCCATCAGTATGATAGTGACCGGTTGGTATGCCACCCGTTATGCTACCGGTATGACAGTTACCGGTCAGTATGCTACTGGTATGATCGGTCAGTATGCCACCGGTATGACAGTTACCAGTCAGTATGCTACTGGTATGATCGGTCAGTATGCCACCGGTATGCCACCGGTATGACAGTTACCGGTCAGTATGCTACCGGTATGATAGTGACTGGTTGGTATGCTACCGGTATGACAGTTACCGGTCAGTATGCTACTGGTATGATAGTGACCGGTTGGTATGCCGCCGATATGACACTGACCGGTTGGTATGCTACCGGTATGACACTGACCGGTTGGTATGACCAATTAATCATTACTGGCCAGTACACCACCTGAATGCTTATCATTAACTTGTACTACTTGTATAATCATTTCCATTCAGTACAGTACCAGTCGTGTCTTTGCTAATACGTACAATCCTGACATGGCTATCATCAGCCTGGACTTGTTTCAAATATTTTTTCCTCTCTGGCCCGACCATACACTTATTGTGACACCCACACCCAGGCCAGACTATCCATTATGGTGACACACCTACCCGGCCCGACCATACACTATGGTGATGCCCACACCCAGGCCGGACTGTACAATATGATGACACACCTATCCTGGCCCGACCATACACTATGGTGACTCACCTACCCTGGCCCAATCATACACTATGGCGATGCCCACACCCAGGCCGGACTGTACAATATGGTGACACCCCTACCCTGGCCTGACCATCAATTCCCACACCCAGGCCGGACTGTACAATATGATGACACACCTATCCTGGCCCGACCATACACTATGGTGACACCCACACCCAGGCTGGACTGTACAATATGGTGACACACCTACCCTGGCCCGACCATACACTATGGTGACACCCACACCCAGGCCGGACTGTTCAATATGTACCCATACCCTGGCCTGACCATACACTATGGTGACACCCACACCCAGGCCGCACTGTATATTATGGTTAAATTACACACCCTGGCCAGACCATACACTATGGTGATACCTGCATCCTGGCCCAACCTCATATTATGGTGACAACCCACCCCCAGGCTGGACCATGTATTATGGTGACAATTCCACACACAGGCCGGATCATATATCATGGCAACACCCTGTAGTCCGGCCTGACCCCTGCTGGCCCATAACATATGGCCGATTGTCAACCCCCGCTGGCCATAAAACACGGCCTAACCAGGTACATGGGCTCTATACTCACCCTAGTTCTCATTTACTATATAAACTACTATACTCCAGCTTAGTAGTTTCCTTAGATCAAATCTCGACTAAGATACTCCCCACTCTGTACTACCCACCATGCTCTCCTAATCCCATCTTGTTCTCCTGAACTCCGGCCAACTCCGGCCTCCGTCCTATCTCGTCCCCTTGGTCCTATGTCTGATCCTAGCAAGTCTCCTACTTGCACGAGGGCAGAAGCCACCTCTGTCCCAGACTTGACGCTAGACCTCTCAGGACTTATCCCACCTCTGGGATGTACTTCACTCCGGACAAGCTGCGCTCAACTCCGGACCACTTTCCCGCGGTCCGGACTTACTCCGCAAAAACCCGGACTTACTCCCTGTGCTTCTCTAGTGCCCGGACTTCGTTCGTTTGACCCGGACTTGACTCTCCGCACTAACTAGCACCTACTAGTGTCTGGACTTACCTCCTCATTAGTTCCCTGCACCTCTGGACCTCCTAGTAAGATCGTCGAGGAGAACCGGTCTTGACACTGAGCAGCACCAATATCCATTGGGGTGCCAGCGCCCGGTGTTACTCCATAAGAGGAGGAGCCACTCCCCTGCTGATAATAGCAGGCACTGCCCTGTGTATTGATCAAGAAGAGCTCCTGGGCTCTTCCGACAGTTCTCACTGAGGTGGCTAGCTTGGCATAGGTGGTGCAATCCTTCGCCAGGAGGTACACCTGCTGGAGGACCTGCCTCTGTACTGCTCTTTCAAGCAAGTCCTTAGCGTAAGTGTCAGGACAGCCACTCTCAACCTTAAGCAACTCAAAGGTCACGAGGAAGTTGTCAACTCGCTGACAAGGGCCTTGGCGTAGCTTTAACAACTGGGACCTGGCCCAGTCGGCGTTGTTGCCAGGCACGAAAAACCCAGTTATTTCGGCCTGGAGGGCGTCCCACATAGGGTATTTGACCCCTGGACTCAAATAATAGTCCAATTTTACTTGGGCCCAACATCCAGCTTTGGGTCCCTTGAACCTAGAGAGGACAGCCGCCATGATCTCACTATTCCTTGTTAGGAGAC
>JAYMGJ010000541.1:0-28498 GCA_037178675.1 Scleroderma bovista
TTAGCCAATATTGTGTAGTGTTGTTGTTGTAGTGTACTACCAGAAATGTGTAGTATTAATTACCTAATGTTGTGTACTATTGATGTGGTAGTGTTGATTACCAAAAATGCGAACTATTGATCAACCAATGTTGTGTAGTGTCATTGTTGTAGTGTTGATTACCAAAAATGTGTAGCTTGGATTACCTAATGTTGTGTACTGTTGGTGTGGTAGTGTTGATTACCAAAAATGCGGACTATTGATTAGTCAATATTGTGTAGTGTTGATTACCAAAAATGTGTAGTTTGGATTACCTAATGTTGTGTACTGTTGGTGTGGTAGTACTGATTATCAAAAATGCGGACTATTGATTAGTTGTTGTAGTGTACTAACAAAAATGTGTAGTATTGATTATCTAATGTTGTGTACTGTTGGTGTAGTAGTACTGATCATCAAAAATGCGGACTATTGATTAGTTGTTGTAGTGTACTACCAAAAATGTGTAGTTTGGATGACCTAATGTTGTGTACTGTTGGTGTGGTAGTGTTGATTATCAAAAGTGCAGACTATTGGTTAGTCAATATTGTGTAGTGTTAATTACCAAAAATGTGTAGTTTGGATTACCTAATGTTGTGTATTGTTGGTGTGGTAGTGTTGATTATCAAAAATGCGGACTATTGATTAGCCAATATTGTGTAGTTTGGATTACCTAATGTTGTGTACTGTTGGTGTAGTAGTGCTGATTATCAAAAATGCGGACTATTGATTAGCCAATATTGTGTAGTGTTGTTGTTGTAGTGTACTACCAAAAATGTGTAGTATTGATTACCTAATGTTGGGTACTCTTGGTGTGGTAGTGCTGATTACCAAAAATGCGGACTATTGATCAACCAATATTGTGTGGTGTTGTTGTAGTGTACTACCAAAAATGTGTAGTACTGATTACCTAATGTTGTGTAGTGTTGATGTGATAGTGTTCATTACCAAAAATGCGGACTGTTGATTAGCCATTATTGTGTAGTATTGTTGTAGTGCACTACCCAAAATCTGTAGTGTTAATTACCCAATGTTGTGTAGTGTTGATTACCAAAAGTGCGGACTTCTGATTAGCCATTATTGTTTAGTGTTGATTACCAAAAATGCGGACTATTGATTAGGAAATGTAGTGTAGTGTTTGTGTATTGGAGTTGATTACCAACATTGTGTAGTTTTCATTAACTAAATTCAGTAGTGTCAACACTTGATTACATAAGCTCTCCAAGCGCCACTACTCCCAAAACATTACCATATTTGGTCAATAGTTGACTTCAAATATTCCCACCTTTGTTCTGGTACTTTTCTTCCCCTTCTGTGCTTCATCCCTGGTCCAAATGTACTGTAAAAATGATTCTGTATCCCATATTACCCTATAGGATCACCATTGGACCCTCATCTAAATGTGCAAGGGGCTCTGTATCCCCAGAGAGTAGTGCAGGCTTAAAAACACCAAAAATGTTCGCATTTTTGATACATTCAACATATCAACTTAAAGAATGCATCCCCATACAGGGGATATATGTACCTACAACATATTTACAGTCCACAGCATGGGATCCATGTCCTGGTGCGATGTTTTATGTTTTTCCTTTGCAAACATATCACCATGGCAGGCAATTACTAGGAGGTATGGTGGCTACTGGATGGTCTCCAGTGGTATTACTATGCTATACCAAAGTCCCAATACAATCTAGTGAGCAGCTGACCACTCCAAGAGGAGCAGCATAGAAAACAGCACTTTCATAACAATAGGTGCTGTATGATCCTCCAGATCAGGTATGCACAATATGACTATCTCAAAAGCTGGGGGATACCATACAGTAGTGGATACAATTTACTCAAGTCAATACCGCTTGATGTGGGGGAGGGAAGGGCACAATAACATACAGAAGGCGTGGGAAAATACCCCACAAAATGCGGAGATATGCAAAAACATTACATATCACACAACACATAACATCTACTGACCTAGAAATGCTACCAACAGCCTACTAATATCACATAATGCTTATACTCAGCTGTTCCTGACATGCTTAGAGGCACAAATCATTTGAACCAAGAACATGTTGTTACTGTCCATATACACTGCAGCTTTGCACCTGCAGTACTGATATGATGTAGCACATTTCCGCATTTTTCAAACCTTGAATGATTTGTGCCTCTAAGCATGTCAGGAACAGCTGAGTATAAGCATTATGTGATATTAGTAGGCTGTTGGTAGCATTTCTAGGTCAGTAGATGTTATGTGTTGTGTGATATGTAATGTTTTTGCATATCTCCGCATTTTGTGGGGTATTTTCCCACGCCTTCTGTATGTTATTGTGCCCTTCCCTCCCCCACATCAAGCGGTATTGACTTGAGTAAATTGTATCCACTACTGTATGGTATCCCCCAGCTTTTGAGATAGTCATATTGTGCATACCTGATCTGGAGGATCATACAGCACCTATTGTTATGAAAGTGCTGTTTTCTATGCTGCTCCTCTTGGAGTGGTCAGCTGCTCACTAGATTGTATTGGGACTTTGGTATAGCATAGTAATACCACTGGAGACCATCCAGTAGCCACCATACCTCCTAGTAATTGCCTGCCATGGTGATATGTTTGCAAAGGAAAAACATAAAACATCGCACCAGGACATGGATCCCATGCTGTGGACTGTAAATATGTTGTAGGTACATATATCCCCTGTATGGGGATGCATTCTTTGAGTTGATATGTTGAATGTATCAAAAATGCGAACATTTTTGGTGTTTTTAAGCCTGCACTACTCTCTGGGGATACAGAGCCCCTTGCACATTTAGATGAGGGTCCAATGGTGATCCTATAGGGTAATATGGGATACAGAATCATTTTTACAGTACATTTGGACCAGGGATGAAGCACAGAAGGGGAAGAAAAGTACCAGAACAAAGGTGGGAATATTTGAAGTCAACTATTGACCAAATATGGTAATGTTTTGGGAGTAGTGGCGCTTGGAGAGCTTATGTAATCAAGTGTTGACACTACTGAATTTAGTTAATGAAAACTACACAATGTTGGTAATCAACTCCAATACACAAACACTACACTACATTTCCTAATCAATAGTCCGCATTTTTGGTAATCAACACTAAACAATAATGGCTAATCAGAAGTCCGCACTTTTGGTAATCAACACTACACAACATTGGGTAATTAACACTACAGATTTTGGGTAGTGCACTACAACAATACTACACAATAATGGCTAATCAACAGTCCGCATTTTTGGTAATGAACACTATCACATCAACACTACACAACATTAGGTAATCAGTACTACATATTTTTGGTAGTACACTACAACAACACCACACAATATTGGTTGATCAATAGTCCGCATTTTTGGTAATCAGCACTACCACACCAAGAGTACCCAACATTAGGTAATCAATACTACACATTTTTGGTAGTACACTACAACAACAACACTACACAATATTGGCTAATCAATAGTCCGCATTTTTGATAATCAGCACTACTACACCAACAGTACACAACATTAGGTAATCCAAACTACACAATATTGGCTAATCAATAGTCCGCATTTTTGATAATCAACACTACCACACCAACAATACACAACATTAGGTAATCCAAACTACACATTTTTGGTAATTAACACTACACAATATTGACTAACCAATAGTCTGCACTTTTGATAATCAACACTACCACACCAACAGTACACAACATTAGGTCATCCAAACTACACATTTTTGGTAGTACACTACAACAACTAATCAATAGTCCGCATTTTTGATGATCAGTACTACTACACCAACAGTACACAACATTAGATAATCAATACTACACATTTTTGTTAGTACACTACAACAACTAATCAATAGTCCGCATTTTTGATAATCAGTACTACCACACCAACAGTACACAACATTAGGTAATCCAAACTACACATTTTTGGTAATCAACACTACACAATATTGACTAATCAATAGTCCGCATTTTTGGTAATCAACACTACCACACCAACAGTACACAACATTAGGTAATCAAAGCTACACATTT
Source organism: Scleroderma bovista (assembly GCA_037178675.1). Taxonomy (NCBI): domain Eukaryota; kingdom Fungi; phylum Basidiomycota; class Agaricomycetes; order Boletales; family Sclerodermataceae; genus Scleroderma; species Scleroderma bovista. The sequence goes on from JAYMGJ010000541.1 coordinate 4,064, forward strand.
TTGGTAATCAACACTACAACAATGACACTACACAACATTGGTTGATCAATAGTTCGCATTTTTGGTAATCAACACTACCACATCAATAGTACACAACATTAGGTAATTAATTGGTGATAAACTTTGCTATGCGAAGTGTGCTCGGGTGGTACCGGTACCCCCTTTCACGTGTCAGCTGCGGTGTGCGTCATACCCAGCTTATGTTATCTGGTGAGCGACGGTCTCAGGGCTCTCTTCCCTCTGACCACGTCCCGTCGACTCACCAGGTAAGTGTCCTTTTATCATGACGAGTTTTTGGTCATCTGACCACGCCTTGTCGTCTCACCAGGGCTATTTATTCGCTATATTATATATCGATCGCTCGTTGAGCTCATTTATGTCAAATCCCCATGCCGTTGACATTGGAGGTTCCACCTCAGAGGAGAGGGATACGATTGAAAGGGAGAATGTCAAATATCTTCGAAAGTGTGAAGAACTCGTCAGTCAATACAAACGAGGGGAGAATGGAAAATCAGATACAATTCTCGCCTTGCGCGAGGTCCTCCTTGATACACCGTCTATCCGGGGTGGCGGAAGTCTCCCCGACGCCCTCGCAGTGTACCTTGGAGTCCTTGACGAAATTGATAGATCGAATTGGGGTGCTAAGCGCAGAGCACCCGAATCGTCTAGTCACACCCTCTCCGAGTCCAATCGGCATCGTTCAGCCGACGAACAACGAGGTGAATCCTTCCAAGAAACGGAAGTTGGAGGATCGGTTCACGGATCATCCTCTGGTTCAGAATCAACAGAAGAAGACTCGCCTCGGTCTAAACGACCCAAGCTGTCTCTTGATGTGTCCCGATTCCCATGGAATAAAAGGAGGGAGAGCAAAGTTGCCGCTCTCCCGCAGGATATCAGGGACACTTTCGAGCAGATCGAACATTTCTCTCAGGACCCTAAGCGAGTCGTCGAGCACATCCTCTCCACCCCAGGATGCCCGGCCTTCCCTCCGAGTCAGTGGCTCAACCTCGTCCAATGGAAGTATGTCGACCTTGCGAAAGTCCTTGAGTCAGCGCATACAACCAAGCTTGACCCAAAACAGACCCATGTCATTGATGACAAGGTTGAGCTCTCGTTTCGGGTCTCCAAGTCAACTGGAACGATTAAGACAGCCGCTGACCATAACACCGCCTTTGGGATGCTCGTCAGAGCAATCGCTTTTGTCTTCCCACAACGATGGGATGAGTTCTCCCAATATCACGAATTTCTCGGACGATTGTTCCACTCTGTTGAGTCATCCTTCCACTTACGAATCATCGATTACGACAGGGCCGTTCGCAACAGAGTGTCAGTTCAAAGACACCTCCGCGTCACTGATCCCACTAACTTCGATGACTTGCGAACGACCTATCTCACCTCTCATGGAGTCGGTGCCTATTCCACCGAACAATCGTCTGGAGTTCGGGGAACATCAAAACAAGGATCCTCTGGTCAGCGTCGGGAACCCTGCCATAAGTGGAATCGTGGGACCTGCCTTAAGCCCGAAGCTGAATGTTTCTACTCTCACTGCTGCGACAAGCGAGGATGTCAGGGAGCTCATCGCAGATCTGAATGTACCAAAACGACCAAGACTTGACAACTCTCGGATTGCGCAAGGGCAGCGTTTTCGACGTCACTTCATTTGGGGGCGTGAAGAGTCTGTTCTCAGCAGAACTGCATTTTGGACTCAAACTGCTGATCCGATGCCTTCTCCTCCTCTGGAAGAATTTCAAAATATAGCTGCTTGTGAAACGATTGCTAATAATCCTGTGCTTTTCAAAATCGTCACTCCCATTGATGTGGATCGCTTTCACCATCTTCTCTCCAATCATCCTAACCAACCGTTTGTTGAGTCAGTTTGTCGTGGCCTTCGAGATGGATTCTGGCCTTTCACCCACACACATGTGAATGAATGGCCTCTGACTTGGGATAACTCCTTTCGTCCATTAAAGTCCCAAGAGGAGTTGGAATTTGTTCAGGAGCAGGTACATAAAGAGGTCGAGAAAGGACGTTTCTCTCATGACTTTGGTCCCGACCTCTTTCCTGGAATGTATTCCATGCCTGTCCACGCTGTTCCCAAACCAGGAGTCAAAAGGTATCGTCTTGTCACGGACCACAGCGCTGGGCAGTATGCCCTTAACAATATGATTTCCCGAGATGACGTTGCTGGAGTAACTCTTGACAACGTTTATGATTTGGGTCAAGCTCTTCGATTATTTCGCTCATCTAATCCTTCTGATCGCCTGGTGATCTGGAAGGGTGACGTCAGTGAAGCTTATCGTTTGATGCCTATGCATCCTTTGTGGCTGTCAAGACCGGTTCTTCACCGATCTGATCTCTACGAGGGGTCAGGGGATCAGGGGTTGGTCTAGCGGTAAGACCGAGATGCTACGTAGCGTAGTCGCGCTTCCCGAGTAATAGGAAGGCCGACCGAGGGTCTGACGGAGAGTCCGAGGGTAAACGGTCTACGACCGAGTGTTTGCACGAGACAGAGACGGAGAGTGCGAAGGGAGAACAGATGAGAAGTATCTTATTCGATATTCGAACTGAAACTACAACAGACCGAGTATCTAGGTATTTATACTGAGTGGAACGGATGAGGCGATGTACGGGAAGTCGGGATTACCGACGAATGACGAGCGCAGTCGCGCTGCGCGCTGAGTAAGTACGGTAAGTGCGATAACCGGATTACCGATGAGTATCGTATTAGTAATGCAACGGGACGGGAACGTATAGTAACCGGAAACAAGAAAGGAAACATATTAGGTAATAGTACAGAGAGACAGAACGGACAACGCGCTCACCGATCGGTGGCGATACAGGACAGATAGAAAGAAACGGAAAAGGGAGTACATACAATAGACGGACGGCGAACGCGTGGACGCGATCGGACAATAGGGTACAGGGTGATCGGATGTCACGGTCGTGACAGTGGCAGATTAAACAAGTTGTCACAGTTGATGGTCGTCGTTACATTGATCGCTGCAATGTTTTTGGCGGTCGTGCTTCGCAGCGGATCTGGCATGCTTTCATGTCACTTGTCCTCTGGATCGCCGTTTTCAACTATGGCATCTCTCATGCTTACCTTTATGTGGACGACTCCTTTGGATTTGATCTTGAATCCGCACTGAGCTGGTACAAGCCCTATCATAAGCTCTTATCTTCCTCATTGGTCTCAATACTCACTCTCTGGGATGACCTTGGCATTCCACATGAGGAGAAAAAACAACTCTCTGCTTCTATTCTTCCTGTCATTGGCTTTGACGTCGATCCCAACCTCATGACTATTTCTATGTCATCTGACTCGAAATATAAACTCCTCAGTGCAATTGAGGATTTCGCTCACAAAGGTACACGGCGCTCTTTACGCGACTTTCAGCGACTTGCAGGCTACCTAAATTGGGCACTGAATGTCTACCCTATGCTTCGTCCTGGCCTTTCTGCTTTATATGCTAAAACGGCAGGCAAACAACAACATCGTGCCCTGCTCTGGGTTAACCGTGATGTGGTTCGTGAACTTCATTGGTTTGCATCCCATGTCCGTGTTTTATCTGGAGTTTGTGTCCTCGACTCTGTCACCTGGAATTTTGATGATTTGTCAGCCCACACTTTTGTTGCTTATACCGATGCATCTGAGTTGGGCCTTGCCTTTTGGTTCCCATCCCGTCATGCTGGCTTCGTGTCCTCTCCTCCTCCTTTTCGCGGTTCTGTTCCTATTTTCTTCCTTGAAGCCCTCTCGGTACTTGCTGCTATTCAGCATGCTGTTGCCTTTGTCCCCCCTGGTGGATGTCTTGCCATTTTTACCGACAACTTTGGCACTGTTGGCATGTTCAATACCTTAGCAGCTCTCCCTCAGCTTAACTGGCTTCTTCTGGCCGCGGTAGACAGTCTCCTCATGCATGACATTGACTTTCGTGTCTTTCACATCCCTGGGCAGCAAAATGTGGTAGCTGATCATCTTTCTCGGGGACGCATTGCTGAAGCAGTTGCTTCTGCACCGGACCTTATCGTCCATAATTTCAAACCCCCTCAGGATTCGTTGGGGGTGACGGTGACGTAATGCAACTCTCACCTTTGGCTCGGCAGCCCGCACGGGAGGCCTGGCCTCTGGAGCGTCTCATCTTGGAGTGTTCCATTTCTCTGGGGTTGGCTCTTCACCCCAATACGTCTCGCGCATATTCGTCGCATCTTAACTCCTACCTCACTTTCTGTCACCTCCACAACTTCCCCATCAAGCCTACTGCCGACACTTTGTCGTTCTTTGTCGTATTCATGTCACATCATATTGCTCCTCGTTCTGTTGCAAACTATCTTTCTGGCATTGTGTCACAACTGGAACCCCATTTCCCAGCTGTACGCTCAGCTCGTGATTCTGAGCTAGTCTGCCGCACTCTGCGTGGCTCCCTGCGTCGCTTCTCACGGCCTGTGCAACAGCGTCAGCCTCTCTCTCGCGCAGATCTCACTCTCGCCGTCTCTATGTTCCCGCGCCCTTTTGCATATGACGACATTTGCTGGCTTGCCATGCTTCTTTGTGCCTTCTTTGGCCTCTTGCGTCTTGGGGAACTTGTGTGGCCTGATTCTCCTGACCTTCAGGACCACTCGCACCTATCTTCTCGTTCCTCGGTTGCTCATGATGCCTCCTCCTTCACCTTTGATGTGCCTCGTTGCAAGGCAGATGAATACTTTGAAGGCACTCGTGTCTGTATCACTGCTAGTTGTCTTTGTCCGGACCCATATGCTCTTTTCATCCAATATCTTGGCTTTCGCGATGCTTCCTTCCCTTTGCACCCGTTCCTCTGGGTTCGTGCCGATGGTTCTGTACCCACACGTTCCTGGTTTTTGTGGCGTTTCCGACTGGTTTTCCCTTCATCCGCAGTCTCTGCTCACTCACTTCGTGCTGGTGGTGCAACCTCTCTTGCTGCTGCAGGGGTCCCCCCTGCTCAAATTCAAGCTATTGGCCATTGGTCATATTCTGCGTGGCAGCGCTATGTTTGTAAACATCCTGTCCTGCTCCAGACATTGCTGTTCCATGGTCGTCCGATTCATGATCCTCCCTTTGCTGTCCCCCAGTAATTTTCTTTTTCCTCCTTTCTCTTTTTAATAGCCATAATAGCTGGTTTCCACGATCGCTTCGCTCAGCTTATCCTAAGTGGCAGTTTGGGGTATTTACAGTGATCTTCGTTGCTTGTTGAAGTCATTTCTCTGTTAGTATTTGTCTTCGTAGTAGCGCTGTCATGCGTCTCTCGTGCCCCATCACACACAGTTTCCCAGGGGCAGTGTAATCGCTATATTGGTGTCCCATTCGAACCTTCGAGCGTCCAGACCCATTAGTACTACACATTTCTGGTAGTACACTACAACAACAACACTACACAATATTGGCTAATGGTTCGCATTTTTGGTAATCAGCACTACCACACCAACAGTACACAACATTAGGTAATCCAAGCTACACATTTTTGGTAATCAACACTACAACAACAACACTGCACAACATTGGCTAATGGTTCGCATTTTTGGTAATCAGCACTACCACACCAACAGTACACAACATTAGGTAATCCAAGCTACACATTTTTGGTAATCAACACTACCACACCAACAGTACAAAACATTAGATAATCAATACTACACATCTTTGGTAGTACACTACAACAACAACACTACACAATATTGGCTAATCAACAGTCCGCATTTTTGGTAATGAACACTATCACATCAATACTACACAACATTAGGTAATCAGTACTACACTTTTTTTGGTAGTACACTACAACAACACCACACAATATTGGTTGATCAATAGTCCGCATTTTTGGTAATCAGCACTACCACACCAAGAGTACCCAACATTAGGTAATCAATACTACACATTTTTGGTAGTACACTACAACAACAACACTACACAACATTGGCCAATCAATAGTCCGCATTTTTGGTAATCAGCACTACCACACCAAGAGTACCCAACATTAGGTAATCAATACTACACATTTTTGGTAGTACACTACAACAACAACACTACACAACATTGGCTAATCAATAGTCCGCATTTTTGGTAATCAGCACTACCACACCAATAGAACACAACATTAGATAATCCAAGCTGCACATCTTTGGTAGTCAACACTATCACACCAACAGTACACAATATTGCCTAATCAATGGTCCACATTTTTGGTAGTCAGCACAGTAATTTAATTCTGCAATGTGTATCAATTTTGGGTCTGACCCAGTTTTGCAATGGTTGACAACTTTTTTGCTCAACAGGCCTGACCCAGTTTTGCAGTACTTGACAACTTTGTTTCTCAACAGGCCTGACCCAGTTCTGCAATGTCAGCCTGACCCAGTTTTGCATTGCTTGACAACTATTTCCTCAACAGGCCTGACCCAGTTCTGCAATGTCAGCCTGGCCCAGTTTTGCAATGCTTGACAACTTTTTCCTCAACAGGCCTGACCCAGTTCTGCAATGTCAGCCTGGCCCAGTTTTGCAATGCTTGACAACTTTCTCCTCAACAGGCCTGACCCAGTTCTGCAATGTCAGCCTGGCCCAGTTTTGCAATGCTTGACAACTTTTTCCTCAACAGGCCTGACCCAGTTCTGCAATGTCAGCCTGGCCCAGTTTTGCAATGCTTGACAACTTTTTCCTCAACAGGCCTGACCCAGTTCTGCAATGTCAGCCTGGCCCAGTTTTGCAATGCTTGACAACTTTTTCCTCAACAGGCCTGACCCAGTTCTGCAATGTCAGCCTGACCCAGTTTTGCAATGCTTGACAACTTTTTTTCTCAACAGGCCTGATCCAGTTCTGCAATGTATATACAATGTCAGCCTGACCCAGTTTTGCAATGCTTGACAATTTTTTCCTCAAAAGGCCTGACCCCATTCTGCCATGTCAGCCTGACCCAGTTTTGCAGTAATTGACAACTTTTTTCTCAACAGGCCTGACCCAGTTTTGCAATGTATCTACAACATCGGCCAGTCCCAGCTTTGCAACACTTGTCAATTTTTTTGTTCAACAGGCCTGACCTAGTTTTACAATGCTCCCACCAGTCCCAGTTCTGCAATTTTTATCAAACATCAGCCCATCCCAGTTTTGCAGTGATTAATGTCCCTCAGGCCTGTACTAGATTTGCAATAATAGAAAACATCGGCCTGGCCCAGTTCTGTGAGCATCGGCCGGCGTCGGCTAGTCCCACCTTTACAGGCAAATGTACATGTCCGATGACCCACTTTTGCGAGGGTTTGTGACTGAACTACCTGTCAGCCCAGTATCCCAAGTGGTCGCCTTGATCCTCTGACGGAGTCGGGTTGGAGTTATCATGGTGGAAGGTGAAGGTTCACGACAGCCGCCTCCTTCCTGTACCAATACATAGTCGTCCTGAAAACCTGTTGATAGTTCTGGATGCGCTGGTACTAGACCCGCAGGGTCAACTCCTGACTGGCTAGAACTACATGTCTTTTCCTGACAAAAATCAGATGCGTGTAGAGTACAGTTATTGGAAAAGAGTGCTTACTGTTGCCATGAAGAATTGCCAGTGCGCAGTAAACAAAGGATGGGAAAGGAAACCGCAACCAGGACGGTATGCCATTTTTATGTACGATGGGCATTACTAGAGATCTGCCGAAGATCAGAGTGCACCTCTAGAAAGTAAAGTAAAGTATAGCTCACAGAGAAGCCCAGCGATGCTGTCTTTATGTGCGATGTTCATCACTAGAGATCTGCCAAAGATCAGAGTGCGCCTCTAGAAAGGAAAGTAAAGTATCACTTACATGGAAGTCCAGCGGACATGAAACTTGATTTGTGATGCTGGCTTGAGATGATGACGGCAAACCTCAGATCGATAGGTTGGTGAGGTTCCGCAGAGCCTCTGCGCAGGTTGGTGAGGGTCTGCAGAGCCTCTGTGCCGACGACGAACCATTGTTTGCATGGATACAGAGACTGGGTAGGGCTAGTCGCCGACATAGACACGGAACCTTGGGGTGGTGATCGTTAACATTGTTGATGATGGGGCCCGGTGCTGGTGGTCCATCGATGCTAAGGGAGATTGGTACTAGTGATCGTTGACGCTTGTAAAGAACAAACTCACTTGTTGCCAGGTGTGTAGGGCACATTGGCATCATTGCCCTAGGACTGAGGGCTGGTCGTTATCATCTGTGCAGTGCTGGATGCTGGGCATCGGCATCTTCGAGCTGTGGACTTAAGGAAAGAGAGGCGTTGTGATTAGTAATCACAACGCCTCTCTTTACAACACTTCAATTTCTTACTAATTGCCACATTCACTCTCTTACTCTCATGTTGACTGCAATGACGACGGCCGTGAGGTAAGTGCCATTTTGCCCATAGCCCCAATTACTGACAACGACGGCAACGCCCACCACCCACAGCACCCACAGCGAGGACAACGATGACCAGTACCACCCCACCACCCTTCTGAGTCACTCTCACCGGCACGAGGATTGGTACTCCCCAGTGTCGTTGACACCACGCATGCCACTGTTAGACGGACAACGTGATCTATAAGAGTGACTGTAAGTCCTCCAGTCGAGTGTATACGAGACTGGAGGGAATCTACCTATAAGAGTGACTGTAAGTCCTAGGTAGAGTAAGTAAACTGAGGGTAAGGAATGTGTATGTATGGCTTACCTCCAGTCGAGTGTATACGAGACTGGAGGAAAGGAGAGTGGTGAGTGCGGTGTAGCTATTGGTACGGTGTCCGAAAAAGGAAAGTACGTATATGTAATCTGCGATACAACGGTCTGTTCTCCAACAGCCACAACCACCCCAACCACCACCTCCAAACTTCGGCATCATGCGATGATGCCATCGCCCGTCGACCACCCCCATCTGCAGCGTCAATGATGCCGCCACCGTCGACTCACGCTACAGGAGGAAAGCGAAGAGCGAGACGAGGAGGTTCATTGCTTGGATTGCCAGGTAGGTCACCCTTGATCTCGATTACCTGCGGGCTATTTATTTTCTCGCACACATTGTCCATACCTGCATGGGTGCGTCTGGATTCCCTTCCTATCGTCCAGGTCACCAGCCCAACCCAGCCCCTCCTCATCCCAGTGATCGCCGCCTTCATATTCACGCGAGCCTGTGCAGCCTGCACAGCACAATCCATTTTGGGGTCGTCATGCTCCTCCAGAGATCCTCGCGACTGGGGTCATCCCCGTGGATGCCCCTACTCTGGACACGGCTTGCAGTATTCATACTATCCTTTCCGCTCGCCAGACGCCCACTGTGCCCTGAGCCCAATGGAGACGTCACCTCGTTCTGCACATTTATCTGCGCCTCCCACGTGGTCCTACGTTCCAAATCAAGGATGGTCAAGATACAGCGAGGTGGAGTGGCTCTGGCAGTCATTCTTCGCAGCCATCTCCACCCAATGCCACATCGCGCCAGCTGTCCCGAGTCATTGACGAAGATTTATGACAAGGGTGCCGTGGATGCCTTGGTTGTTCTTTTGCAGTCCCGTTCTGCTGAGCCCTCGGTGTCTGGCCACGAGAATGTGCACTCGCCGACATTGTTGAGTGGCAGCCGACACACTACGACTTCGCCTGCCACTGCCCACTGTCGATATGTCTCGTCCAACGGACCTTCGCCCATATCGTCTGGATCCAATTCAATCAAGTGTCCTCTCAGCCCTGCTGCAATGGAAGAGATGGACAGCAAGCGTCCGCGCGTTGACAGCTTGAAATGGGGTGGTGGATCCACCATCTGGACGTTACTTTCCTTCTCCTTCCTCACGTCCGTCCCCGATACCATTCCGCACGCAACCACACTCCCCCGAGTCTCGCCAGCATGTGGAAATAGCCCACTCGGTGTACCCGAGCACTCCGGCAGTGACGGGCTCGCCTCCTCTTTTCGGCAATTGTCATCATTATGTTTTTCTACACACTTTATTGCACATATGTATCTATCACACACCACATGTACATGTACACCATAAGAATGATAGATATCCACACTATCTGGTAGTCTGTCTGAGCCAGCCTCTTCTCTCAGATGAAGATAGTTGTTCCTCTAGAAGGGGCACCCACGCTCATTTCAATGCGGTCAGGCTCACACTCGGACAGCCAATCACAATACAAATAACCTTCCTACTGAAAATAAAGCATAGCTGCAACCTCGAATACTGTATTCTTGCCCCTTGTAAGAGTCGGAAATATTTTAATATGCTTCCCCCTATCAGATGACACTAGAATAAATGTTCCCTATTTGCTATGTCTGTCAGTCTGCACATGATAGTGCTATCATTCAATGTATTTGGCTGTTGTGAATCGGGTTCACCATCACCTCTTACTAGTTCCCATGGGGCGCACAGCTAAATACTTCACACTGCATGACAGACAGGCAGCTGAGCGCAAGCAAAAGGCACTCCATGCATGTACCAAGTAACTGGCACTATACACTTACAGTGCAATGACTAACTTTGAAGTATATTTCAGGGACAAGGAACTCCGGTCTGAGCAGAATCGGCGTGCATACAGAAAGCAGGTTGGTCGACACCTCCGTAAAGGTACCGTTCACCAAAGTCCTCCACCCACATGGAGAGGCTTGGATCCCCACACCTCCTCCGTTCCAGTTCTACCACCAGCACTCATCACTCACACAACAATGTGTCTGCCGACATCAGCCATGTTTTTGGAAGCAGCTCAGAGTGCCGATGCTCTGGATGAATCAGAACTCCCGAGCTGGGAGGAGGATCCCCCATACAATGCCGAGTCTGATTCAACACCAGAAGAAGAAAGATTCACTCGCAATCTGGTTGATGTCATGCTTGGGCGACGTTCCAGGCTATCAGACGAAATGAAGGCTGAGCGAGCAAAGTGATTTGAAAAAAGGGATCTTGATCTCTTCACAGAACTGGTACATAGTATTAAGGAGCGGATGGTAAGGTGGTTTGCTGTTTATGATATTGTACAAGCTTCTGTGGAGTCTAGTCGTCGTCACAACCGAATGGCAGCATGCTGGTTACATTGGCAAGCTCGAGACATCCATCGTATCACGGAAGAGGCATTAGAATTAGAGATAGGCGGAAATCCATACAATAATAGTGCATTGTAATTACTTGCCAGGTACTGGTATGCTAAGAACAAGGGATTGCAAGTAACGACGAAACTCCGGCATATCTCCCTCACGCAAGTTGGTAATGTCATACCCACGTAGAACCGCCATAATCTGAGCCAACACCCAGAGTCCACAATCATACCCATTGGATTGCAGTGGTTTGACCTGAATTTCATTGAATGATGGTCTCTGAGTATATTTTGTAGTACTTACCTCAATCGGGTGCGCCGACCAGCTTCCCCCATCATTCCGAGGAACTCCAAGCCTCTTGAAGGCTACATGGGACAAGTGGGCAATAAGCTGGATGATGTCCTGTCAAGCGTTAGTGAGAATAGCAGTCAGAAGTACGAGAATACCTTTATCTCATGTTTCCACGGCTTTTTCTCGGCGAAGCTGTTGAAGAGGAGTAGTTGTTTCGAGTTAATTTTGATAATACAAACGACCCAGTGCCCGACAGGGGATGGCCGGTGAATGGGGAGTATCCACGTCGGTTTTTCCCAATAGCGAGTCCATGATATATTTCTCCACAAAACATTGTCCTCCGCATGGTATCAGATGCGGGGGAGATCGTGGGTTGACAGAATGGCACATTGTGCAGCATTCCAGGATAGGAACCTTGAGTACAGTAGCGCAGAACAGCCATTGATACATATGTCGTTGAGTCGAGCAGTTTGGCAAGCAAGGCGCTCGTAGTTGTCCATCTCAAAGGTCTGGCGAGGGAACCCATCCTGTGGATTTCAGATGCGTGTTGCGAAAACCCCGTGAATGATAAGAGTGTTGCTGTACACGCTGATCATATCACTTGTGAGGGCCTGAAGAGAATATGACTAAGTGTGAATGAATAGACACGAAGGAACTTACGAAAGGAAGTTCCCAAATAAGATTGATGCTATGGGCGGGATTCTGATCTTCGTTGTCACCCAAGCTATCTTCATTAATATGGGGATCAGCTTCCATGTCTTCGAGAACATCTGTCAAGGAAATTTGGTTGGGGTCTAGAAGAGATTCAGCTGCATCAAGATCAGCTGGTGATAGTGTGGAGACCTCCTCAGTCAGACCATCTACATTGCATACAACCGAAGGCAGCCATTGGAGCTCAAGAGGGGTAGGAGTACCTGTGAGGGTACTGGCAACGGACATGGCAGTGCGTGCCTGACTTTGATAGCGGATGACGGATGCCAGTGGGGTGGGCCATTTTTCCAATAGCTTCATTAATGTCTCCCTATGTCGCTGAAGTATTAGAGAGTACATAGAATCTAAAAGAGCGTTAGTCGATGAAATTAATAAATCATTTTACATACTTTCAGGTCGTCGGATGGCGAGTTCAACGGCACACAGCTCGCGTCCATACCACCGGCACATGTTGTCAGCCTCGATGCCAAGGCGATGTTGTTCTTCAAGGCAACGATCAGACTTGAGGACCGCTCTAATACCCTCTCTCACGTCAATATCTTCAAGCCAATGTGGGATTTCACCAATCGAAGGTGTGACCCAGATATCTTGAAGAAGGTTCTGGTCATTGCGAAGTTCCACGAGCTTCGTTGCAAGTGGTGAGGGGAGGGGGATGCCAGAAGATGGGTCATACAACTCAGCCAGACGTTCACAGTAGATATTAAATTTGCGGATTGCAGACAAAAGAGCTGGCTGACGCTTGGCGATCGCTTTGCGAGTCTGTTGATGGAGCTTTGTACCTAGAAAAAAAGAATGTTAGGGCGAGTTGTACATTCAATGAACCTGACCTAAGGCTTTCTGCTTGCCCCCCACAGCACGATCCAGCTTATCCCATTCAAAAAAGCTACCAATCGCCTGCTTCCGGATGTTGATCTTCAAGTCGCGTGCCAATAGAAGAGTACAGACAAACTCCAGGTTAACACCATGGAGTTCCGGAAACCTGTCTTGGATGTTCAACGATGTATATAGTACATCTACCTTAGTTAGAAGCCGATCGTGACTACGCTCCAAGCTCTGGAGAGCCTCCAAGGTGTCTTGCGTGGCATCCTTCTCGATTATCATCCAGGCAGCTTGTAGTGCCTTGTCCGAGGCCTCTAAGTCGGACTGCAGTATAAGAACTGTGTCCAATTCTTTTTTCAGCCGCGCTGGCGCATCTAATGATAATGTATCAGCCATGGACTTCAGCTACATGAGAAGGCTTACGGGCTCGTACTGAAAGCTGCGTGCTGCATTGATCAGCCCACTGCTTCCACAATTCTGAGATTTCGAATCTGCAGGTGTCAATGATTCGTTGCACTTCGGCACCTTGTTCGGCAATCCCTTTCTTCAATCAACGTTGAATCCAGTTACCAAGATCGTTTCGCATCTCGATCCCTATCACAGCAGCATGACAATCAACGAGCCAGATGCGCCGCTGACGCTGAACGGATGTTGTGAGATGCAACTGATTTGCCACAATGAAATGTACTTACTGATGATGCTCGCTCAATGCCAATGAACTTAATGAAGCGTGACCAGAGGCACTCAGTTCCCTCTCCATCTGAGAGACCTAGACCGGGTATAATTCGAGGGTTATACATGAGCTGGCACGCCCATTCATGCCCGTAGGCATGCATGGCGGTTGTGGCAAAACGGGTGCGACAAACGACGTCATCGTGAAGAATGTTGAACTTATGGATGTCAGTACTGGTCGATAACATTGCGAGTTGGCATACCTTTTCTAAAGAACGAGCCAGCACGCATCCAACATCATATAGTACAACTACAGTGGCCGAAGGCGGCAGGAACGCAAAGAGGTGTTCAATGAGTGCAACGCTGTATTTTTGTTGCTCACCGGGAGTGTCAATGTTGGCAAAGAAGAGAGGGATGTCATGGCGACAGATTAGCGCCATGATCCCGGTGTCGTCAAAGCAATCCATAGCAGCCTTCTGTTTATTGCCACCAGCTGCATCATATGATGCCTCACATTGATCGATTGCTTCGTCGGGAACAACAGCATGCCATTGTTTCGGTACCCGCTTACGTGCTCGTTGAATCCGATGCCCAACCTCATCCACTTGAGCCTTTGGAATGAAGTAGATAGGGTCATAAAATTGAGGGCAACTACCTGCAGAACATCGATGGTGGTGGTGGAAGTTGCCATCGGTGGCAACGTGAATGTCTCCACCACCATGCAATGGCCGTCCGAATGTGTGGCCCGCAAAGCATGCCGGGCATCGTTGGACAAGGACAGATGCACACAATTCTGGCACCGCCGGGGCCTGTCGGTGAGAGGGTGGCGGGATGCTCGGGGATGCATCAACAACGCCGGGGATTGGGGTGGATGTCGTCAATGGCACTGAGGGAAAGAGTATGAGTATTGTCTGCACAACAGAGGATACGCACGTGTCATGGCCGTTGTCGTCAACAATGACGGCGGTGGATGCTCGGTGGATTGCGTCCGTTCGAAATTCTTCGATACCGTTTGGCGACAGCTTTCAATGATCTCTTCGACATGACGCTCGACTTGCACTTGCAAAACATCGTACCACTGCACCGCATGAGAGATACTGTGACGAAATGGTTCTTGGACAGCTCCACCCTGTGGAGCACATTAATAAGCGACAGGAATCAGTGAGACAGTGAGACACGTACCTCCCGGGTGGTCACCTGGAAGCCTCAGCGCTCATAATGAGTATGAAGCACAGAGGCAAGTGCATTGATAGAATCGCACGAACGTTCAAACAATGCACGGTAGAATGCGAGCAGGTCAACAGAGATCACTAGGCGTGGTTGAGATGGGGCAGTGGGAAAGAGTCCAGAGCGCAGGAGCAGCTGCAGGAGTGATGCGCATGCACAACTAAGGACTGTGACAGTAGCAAAACCTAGAAAGATATTAGTGTCCACACAACAATATCAGCAAGGAATATACGGTCAAAGTAAAGGCAGAGAAGGGAAGTGGGCTTGGGCTCGCAACCTCCATGGCAGCCGAACAACGCTGCATCATTGCCGGAAGAGGAATGACAATACTGTCAAGGACATCACTCCCTTCCCTGATCAGGATCAGATCCGGATGGACATAGCGCGAGCGAAATACCGCTCAAAGATAGACCTATCCAACGCGTATGAACAGGTGAGGATAGAGCCTCAGGATGTGTGGAAGACTGCATTCTCCACGATTTACGGGACCTTCCTCAGTCAGGTCATGCAACAAGGGGACTGCAACGCCCCAGTGACGTTCCAACGTCTGATGACAGTTATATTCCATGACGGTTTTCCAATGGTTTCGGCCAAATACTGAAGGTACGACTCGATGACGGTGGGGATCACAGTGATCCAGTTGTCGTACAGCCGGCAAGTAGCCACACTTGGCGTCGAGTTGTGATGGATATCTTCGTCGACGGAGTTATCCTCATGTTGAATGGGATCGGTGTCGCCTGATGCATCCTCGATAATTTCGTCTGAGAGAGTGGCAGTGAATCTCCATAAGAGAGGAGTGAGGGTATAAACTTGTGAGCTCTCTCCGGCCCATCCTGTGCTTGCTGCTGCGGCATGCTCAACGTCCTACAGATTAACTAACTAAAACGCCGACTCGAGGTAAGCTCAAACCGGTTGCTCTGTATCCCATCTCCCCCCCTGAATCATTGTGCCTTCTTTAGCTTTTATGCCCGTTAGCCATCGGGACGCTGCCTGTGGCCTTTGATGTCATCCTTGACACTGGCTCAGCGTAAGTCCCCCCACCAATGCCCACTGGTCCATATTCACATTGCACCATTCACAGTGATCTCTGGGTGGCCGACACCAGCTGTACATCCGGCTGCACCAAAATCGCCCTCCTCCAAGCTGCCTCATCAACAAAGCTCAAGAACCTCTCCCAGCCATTCGACATCCAATACGGCAGCGGAGAAGCAGCCGGGTACCTCGTCCAGGACATTGTGCAGATGGCAGGGTTCTCAGTCTGCAACCAGGTGTTTGCTGCGGTGAACCAGGTGACGTCGGGTCTGCTGACTAGCCCGGTGTCTGGGCTGTTGGGTCTGGCTTGGCAGACAATTGCTGCATCTGGTGCTGTGCCGTTTTGAGAGACGTTGGCGAGCGGTGGGGTGTGGACGGATCTGGTGATGTTGTTCCAGCTGACTCAGTGCATTGTTTGTACGGACGTATGGGGTGCCGCACTGTGACTGATGGGTCGTCTCGATTTTGGCAAGATTCATCAATGCCACGAATGTCAAGGATAATGAGCCAGGAGGAACGTTTACGATGGGTGCGTTTTCATTACCCGGGCGCCGTGTGCTGTGGTTGGCTGACGGGTGTGCCACAGGATGCGCAACAGCAGTTTGTACACTGGGCAGATCGACCACCAGAACATTTCCGGAATGCCAAGTTTCTGGCTGCTCGCGATGAGCAAGTGCACGATGAGCGGGCATGCTCGATGTCATCAACAACAATCAACAATCAACCTTCTCACCTAGCGTTGATGGGGTGCTGCAGGAAGCCGCTGAGGCATACCTTGTCTCCCTCTTTGAGGACATCGACCTTACTGCTATCCATGCTAAGTTCGTTGCCATCCAACCCAAAGACGCAATGGCAATTACCACGGAAACAGTACCGCAACCACATCACCCACGACCGTCTCAGGACAACGGAAGACGACAACTACGTACACCAAAGGGCCACGAGCATGACCGCCATATCCACCACCATATACCCAAGACAATTGCCTGCTGTGGTATCTCCCATCTCGTTCGTTGCGAGTTTGCATTTGCGAGCTCGCCTGTGACAGTTGATCCAGTTATTAAACGGCCTCAGTGAACATTGACTCTATTTTCCTTGGCCACCCCTCATGATGGGTCTTCAGAGTTCGAGTCAATGTCACATACATAGCGCTCCCAATTTAATGTCGCATCCCGTGCATGGATGGCATCCGAATCCACAGTTAACGCTGGCCTGTGGTAGATACCTTTCCCTGGTTGGTTGAGCAGTTGGAGAAGTTGGCCGCTTGCAGGCGCCCCAGGGTACATCTCCAAATTATTTGCCTTCTGGTGAGGGTCATTCACATTGTCTGTATTGCCACTATTTCACAGCAAAATACAGTATGTTCGCAGACTAGGTGCATACATAATTTTACGCTGAAATTGGAGGCCATCAGTATGGCAATGATGCGACTAGATATCCATCAAGCAGGATAATCATACGGACTAGCTGAGTTCGCCTATCAGTACTTTATACATTGTATGTCTTGACACATACCTTTCTCTCGACGCCGCCATGCAACTACATCCTCCCCGCAATCCCAGATATTGCGATGGTTGCTATTCTGTGAGAACCAATCCCACCACGATGATCCAGTAGTCCAAACGGTATGAATATCACATATGTCATGAACTTTCAGCCAAGCGTTAACATTGTTTTGACTTTCGGGTGAATGCAGGATAAGAACTTCAAGGCTGGCGCAATGGTAGAGAATCTTCTGAAGGTTTTCGGGACGAGATAGGTCGAAGTTAAGGCGAAGTGAAAGGTGGGTAAGTTGGGTCAATGCTTCGATTTCAACCGTCCCAGTTGATAGAACCCATGGATCTAGGATCTCGAGATGAGTGATCACCGATGCTATGTCTAGTATGGTAAATGAAGGAGAGGTTGAAAACATGGAGGTCATGCTGAATGATAACTTTCTCAGTGGAAGGGTGTTAACGTGCTCTCGCATCAGCATGGGCATAGCTGAGATTGGTGAAGTCCAGATCGCAAGGGAGGTAACGCCCGAGCAATACTGTAAAATCTCAAGAGTTGATGTGACCAGGATGCGGCCGTAGATGCACAAAGACTTGACGGCGGCATGTGTGAAGGAATGTGGAGACTTCCGCAGACGAAGACATGTGATGAAACGCCGAGCTTGGCCCTCCCTTGTAAGTTTTACCACTGTATAAAGAATCGGTTCTGACCTGACCATCACTATTTCAGTTAACATTGATTTATCATGATGCAGTACCCACCAAACATGGACACGCCTCGCAACCTGGAGGAACCTGAGGATGTTGTTGATGTTATCTGAGGCAAGGTAGAATATTTCTCTTTCGAGCTCAACAGGAAGACGTGACCACATGACATGTCCAGTATGTCAATTTCATACTATTTATATTTTCAGCTTCTTAGGATCTATTACACTTGCTAACTATGAGTAACCAGATCAAGCAAGCGGTGGTCTGCAGGCAGTGGAGGTGATACCTTCCGAGTTCCGTAGACATGCGACTCTTATCATTCGGGGATATTGACAACTTGAATGGTGAGTGACTGTTAGTCTGGAAGCGATCTCTCCATTCTTGCGACCCTAATTATATTGACTGACTATGCTATGGACTAGCTCGGGTCAAAAAAATCACCTAAGCCTCCTCGTGTGTGACCAGTGGTATCTGCTCCGCAGATCTTCACCTAATGGAGATCAGGAATATGAGCCGATGTCCAACATACAGCTTAGGGGCTAAGTACCTGCCAGCCCGCGGGTGTGGTCAACAACTGGTTGGGTCCAGGTCAGCGGTTAGATACCCGGTATCCTAAAGGTTCTGTTGTGTCAATTTTGACCCTGCTCGAATTACCTATGCACGATCCCCTGATGGCTAACAATTACTGATCATCTCAGCACGAGCCCAAACTAAAAGTCACTGGACCTTGTTCGGTTGCCCCCACTCCATTGAAATTGAGGCTGTGAGCCTCGTAACTTTCAGGTCCCCAAACCCCACAACTCCAAAACACTGATCCGCTGATCCGCTGTGGCAGTTCTGGGAGTAGACCAGTCGGTCCCATTGCATGATGCCGCTAAAATTTGGGTTCAGGTAGTGAGTTTTTTTGGTTGAGCCTTAGCTCATGTGGTGCCTAATTTATTCTTTGTTTTTGTCTTTTCCTAGTATGCTCGGCGAACTCTATCGAACTCACGTGCAATTGAGATATTGGAAATCATTTTCACAACCAGCTAAGTCCCGGATCATCCGCCCATGACGAATTTATACAGCCATGAAATTGAAGTATTCCCAAGTTCATCCACATGTCTGAAAGTCTGGCTCCAGAGACTCACGCAGCCTTGAAGCGGTGCATCACAGCACTAGAAGAAGAGAATACAATACTTACCAATAAGATTAGAAAGACACCGTAAGTTTTGGCCACTGAGACTGTCCTCTGCTCTCACGTTTCACTGTCTGCAGTGTTCATTCCTATGTGCGTGAGGGGTGAGTAATTCGCAGGATGATCAGCCTAGCAGGTCCGGTGATCGACTTGATTGCTGAGTATGACAGGCGTATTATGCTCGAGGAAGACGAGGACAATATTGAACGTGTGGCCTCATCCAATGAGTACGTGCACTGTAACTTTCTTGGTTTAGAAGTCCACTGATTTCATGTATAAAGTGAACAGTGCACCTTCTGTTCGTACAAGAAGCTTGTACAATGGTGTCCATCGGTCAAGAAGCTAATGCAAAATGACGTTGACGGATGCGAGTTAGCCTTCGCTTGCCAAGAGGTGAGCCAGTAATATATTTTGTCATTGGGCTCTAAATTACATTCATTACAGTTGAAGAAAGGCGCAGATGGTGCTCATGGAGACGATGCAAATACTTTGAAGACTGCAGTTGCCACCTGGCTGAATGAACAACAGCCGCACCCTGTGCCCCTCCTCACCATCAATGAAAAACAGGAGAGAGGGTTCAATCACGACCTTACAGGCAAACTTCTTTGCCCGGTTGATTATGACTGGCTTGACACTTCGTATGTCCATCAATTTGTTGTTCTTTTTCTCATATTAATTATTTTGCAAGTATTTGTGATGCCATCCGGGAGTTTCACCCACGTTATGCAGTTACTGTGCATACATGGCCAGCATTCTTGTATCCGAAAGCGCAGTATGACCCACAGCACCCATCAAGGGGGCTATTCAAAGGTGAACTTCTTGTGAGGGTACACTATTTACACTATCATAACAGTGTTATGACCTCGCTCAAACTGTGTTGCACTTATTTTTTTTAGGCCTTTCGGTGCATTTTCACGTCCCCAAGTTCTGCCCATGAGGAGCTTGATGCCGAAAATGATAGTCGCCAGCCTCAGGCGAGGAAGGCACGCAAGACTGCGTGTTCCACGCACATTTGATGTGATGTTGCCGGTCTGCTGAAAATGAGATCGGTGCAGCCACGTGCGATTGCATACATTGCTGTCCAGGTGAGAAGTTCAGTCATGGCCACTGTCAATCTGGCAGTACTAACAACAGATACTAAGGTCCGGTTTGCATTGTTGAGTAGCTCCTCCTGGGAGCTTAAGGACGATAGCTTCGACTATGAGATTTTCTACCACAACATTGTTGACTGGTTTGAGTGTCCGAAATCTCAAGCTAAGGATCGAGAGATTGAAGAACTCCTTCTCTGGTGGGATCGGTGAGCTGATATTCAAGCATACTAGCATTCACCATCTCATTCTAGTTAGTCTAATTTTTGGCCACCAACAGGTTCGCGCTCTCCAATCCAATGAGATTGCCAATCTATCTGTTTCACTGTCTATGGCGTAGATGCGGCACTGCATCCTCCACCATTGTATGTATACATTGTACACTGCTTTGTGCATGCTGTCCCGGGGTTCTTCATGTCTGTATGATTAGAAATGCCGCAAGTGTTGGGCTGTCAACGGGATCACACGCTGATCATGGGGGCACTGCGGTATTCCTTGGCCACACCTGTTGTCGCATGTCTCATTGCTTGCACCCTTGTCTCGGTTCTCGTTCCTGTCGTGTCATGTTCATTGTACCATCACAGTCAGGGGAGTGACTCATAGTCTGGCACTCTGTATCTTGTGTCCTTTCCTCCCTGTGTCTTCGTGTCTCACTCCTCGTTGTCGGCACTTGTGTCTTCGTGTTCTGGTCTTCGCGCTCTTTGTCTCGGATTTCATCCCTCATGTCAATTGCTTGGAAGGTGGCACTGCATCCTTTTTTCCTCGCATTGCTCTTGGGCTTCATCCGCCTTCTCGTCTATCTTGTCTCGGTCTCATCCGCTTGCAGTGTTACAACTGCAATGTCGTGGGGGGCGTCCATCTTACTCTTTGCACTCATGGTGGAAATTGTTGCTTGCACAGGTTGGTGCCCATTCATTCTTGTGTTGTGTTGTTTCTCTCCTGTTTTATTGCTTCACATTGCACATTTTTCTCATTCCTGTTGCACTTCACTACTACAATGTAAGATAGCATCTTTGCCAATGTGAAATGTAATATCAAGTTCTGAACTGCTGCACTGGGCTGTTGGTGTGATCTGCTATTTTATTTTACTGTGTGGCCATTGTGGATATCATTATTAAACATTCTGCATCCCTGGAGAGGTGGGTGTACTGCCTAATGCATCATGATTTTAAACCATATTTACAACAAGAAAATGATTGCAACAACTTCCCATCTTAACATATTTCTTCAAAAAGCTAGAAGATGACTATAATAATGCTAGGGAGGGAACTCAGGACAAATATTTGGGTAACAGGGTCACAGAGTAGCATGATTCAAATACATTTCACAGGGCTGGGGTAAATAGTACAGATTAGTAATGCACATCTACATGGTGCAGATGGCAGAAGTTCACAATGTTATGAGTTCATAGGCTTTGTGTGCACAATGAGCTCAGAGCCAATTAAAATCAAACTTGGTATCAATGTAAAAAAACTTGACAAAATTAGAGCACATGAAAATAGAAGTCAAATTTACTGTTAGTAGTCAGATCAAAAGAAAGGATGTGTTATTTGCAACATGCTGCAATTTGGCTTGTTACTCTCAGTGGGTTGGCACAATGGTGCAATTCCACAGATGAGGAGAGCAATCTAATTGGATACACCAGGTTATCAGACATAATGGCAGATTCTGTTCAATTATGTTAATTGGTCATTTACATCAATTAAGTGCTGAAGGGCAAACCAGCCCAAAGTTGGGGTGTTGGGGCCATGTGCTACAGATCAGGCTTGTTATTCTCAATGGGTTGGCACAATGGTGCAATTCCACAGAGGGGAAGAGAAATCTAATTGGATACACTGTGTTATCAGACATAATGGCAGATTCTGTCCAATTATGTTAATTGGTCATTTACATCTATTAAGTGCTGAAGGGCAAACTGGTCCAAAGTTGAGGTGTTGGGGCCATGTGCTACAGATCAGGCTTGTTATTCTCAATGGGTTGGCACAATGGTGCAATTCCACAGAGGGGAAGAGCAATCTAATTGGATACACTGTGTTATCAGACATAATAGCATATTCTGTCGGATTGCCTCGATTGTTTCGATGATAACTCAATTATATGTGGTTCTCAAAAAAATTTAGTTTCAGTGATGTTTATTGATGCTCTCTCCTTTCAGTTGC
Source organism: Scleroderma bovista (assembly GCA_037178675.1). Classification (NCBI taxonomy): domain Eukaryota; kingdom Fungi; phylum Basidiomycota; class Agaricomycetes; order Boletales; family Sclerodermataceae; genus Scleroderma; species Scleroderma bovista. The sequence continues at coordinate 26,443 of JAYMGJ010000541.1, forward strand.
CAGGTTGCTTGTGCTCTCAGGTGTGCAGATTTATATCTTTTTTTTTCCAGGTGCTCTATTTCACGCTCGAGTGCTATGATATTCCATCTAGTGTCCTCCTCAGTGTCCAAAGTTTCTGCACGTAATGTGCATCAGGAAATTGATGAGAGTCTGCTCAACCTTTATATAACATTACCATTTTTTCCATGTGTATCCACATGCATCATTCTGATATACACTTAGGTCATGTCATATACTTTCTGGGAGTGTTTTGAGTGATGGACATCTTTATCAGTCTACTTGATTATGATCAATTTAGACAGGTTGCTTCTTTTTATCATGCCAGATCACCAGTATACCTGCTGATATATATGACCAAAAACCCAACCCCTGCTAAATGTGTTCAAATGTATATATAATTATACCTGCTGATGTACATGCTCAGATAAGTTTTCATTCTGATGTTCCAGATCAGATTTATCAGAAAGTTATTACTGTCCCAGCTGTCCCAGAAGTACTCATACAAGCCAATAGTACCCATACCTTCATTGCCTGTACTTAAATTTCAACCACCTTAATTCATTCAATATTCATCTTAATCAATTTATATTCAATTTTGTACAGTACAAAAGAATAAATATTGTACACTAATGGGGGCAGAACAGAGACTAAATATATTGTATACATTTGAGGTCGTCGTCGTCGTCATCGTCAATGGTCGCGACGTCAACGCAGGTGGTGGGGGTAGTGGCGGCGGCCACGTCAGGGTCGTCGTCGTCATCGCTGGTGTTGCGTCAACAATGCAGGTGGGGGGGTCGTCGTTGGTGCCTGGTGGTGGCCGTGTTATCGACGCGGGTGGTGGTCACATCGCCGTCGTCCAGGTAGGGTGGTCGTCGACATTGGGGGTAGTGGTGGCGTCGTCATCGTCGACATTGGGGGTCATCGTTGTCGTGTCGTTGACATTGGTGGTGATGGTGGTTGCGTCGTCGTCAACGTTGGAGGTGGTGGTCGCGGCATCAACGACGTTGGGGGTGGTGGTGTCGTCGTCGTCGAGGGTGGTGGTGGTGGTGTCGTCATCGTCGACGTTGGTGGTGGTGGTGATGGTAGTCGCGTCGTCGACGTGGGTGGTGGGTGATCGCGTCGTCGTCGACGTGGGTGGTGATGGTGGTCATGTCGTCGTCGACGTTGGGGGTGGTGGTGGCCGTGTCATTGACGACGTTGGGGGTGGAGGTCGCTTCGTCATCGTCGTCGGGGGTGGTCGTCGTGTCGTCGTCGACGTTGGTGGTGGTGGCTGCGTCATCATCGACGCGGGTGGTGGTGGCCGCATCGTCGTTGACACTGGTGATGGTGGTGGTCGACGCGTGGTGTGGTGGTGGTAGAAGACAGAGAGTGAGGAGACTTAGAGACATTTTTGAAGTGTGTGTGTGTGTGTGTGTGTGTTTGTGTACATGATTATATCAGCATATTCAACGATCAATATTTTCTACACCTGTGACTCCCACGTATACTATACTAATTAGACTTGCTATCGCGTGCGGTGTGCCCCTCTAATACGTAGTAGATAGAACAAAATACAGCATCCTTCAATATCTCTTCAGTATGGGGTGTCCTTATCCTACAATACCAGTCGTGCTCGGAGCCAATCCCCTCACACGTGACGTTGACATCAGGAAAAACACTTTGCTATGTAGCATAGCCACCCAGGTACCAAGTCTCCCAGAGGCTCGATCGTAATACAGTGCATCAGGCACATGCTCTGTCATGCTATCCAGCTGTCACCATGTGACACATAGCACATGGTTGCCACTATCACTGACAGCACAGTCCAGCCAGCTCTCCATAGTCATTGTAGCCCCACATACACACCATACATCTTCCATAGTCTCAGTAGCCTATGTTGACCTTACATTATCAGCTTGACAGGACACAAGTGCAGATAAAGATTGTTAGTGCTAATCCGAAGACAGGGCGACAAAAGTATCTAGGTCAATGTACGAGTTAACATGAAACGTGCTCGCCATCTCCAGCACATTACCAGACGACCAATCCGAACCAATATTCCTTCCACATTGGGCTT
>JAYMGJ010000542.1:0-95995 GCA_037178675.1 Scleroderma bovista
CCGATGCTGTATGGAGAGGGGAAGAAAGCATTTCACCGTCTGCAGCTGGAAATCATCCGCACATCGAATGACCAAAGCATCTTTGCGTGGCGTTGTGCTGACAGCGATGAGGTGACTGGCAATATCCTCGCGGATGACCCGAGCTTCTTCTGGTATTGTCGTACAATGGAGCTGATGGATCACAATGAATACATCGAATTTTTCAAAGAGGACGGCGTCCCCAAAGACGAGCTGCACTCGATCGAGGATCGACTTGGTACATTCCCGATCACGAATCGCGGCATCCACATTTGGCTGCCCCTCCGTCCCTATCGCGACTTCCGCACCCTCTTCGAAGCCCGGTTGCCATGTCGCATTCGTCCATCGTGGCCACCAGAGACCATCTATTTGGTTTTGTCGGAATCTAATTACTACAGAGATCCAGGGCCAGACCTTTCAATTTTGCGTTCTACGGATACCACTTCAGCGGGACCCTCCTTGCGATGGAGATTGTGCCAAGTCTATCTTGTTGAAATTCCCGGTCCCTACAGTACCATTTTTTCCTTATTCTTAGTATGGACACGCCGAGCATTCCTTACATAATCACGGTCATTCTTTATAGGATGTTTTTTCTTTCGTTTCGTACCTCAGTCTCTGTTTGCACAGAAGTACTGAGGTAAGGCTACTCTACACATTCATTTACTATAATACTGACCTATGTAGTCTTTTGTGACTCTTGTCTAGGTTAGTTAAATGTAGTCTCTGTTTGCACAGAAGTACTGAGTCTTTTGTGACTCTTGTCTAGTGTCGAGTTTTGCCAGTTCACCTCACAAAATATCTCAAATATCAAGACCCGCCATGTCGCACTACCACGTTCAAAGTCGACGATACCGCGCTCATTGAGAATGGCTTCACTTACTGCGACACCTACCCAAAGGAATTTGCCGGAGACACGCTCACGCTGACCAGCATCAATTGCCTTGGCATCAAAGTCTATTCTGATAATCTAACCAACACTTGCCTCATAGTGGGCCTTGGGCAATATCTTGGCAAGGATTGGATACATGTCGTTTCTAATGAACCTACCACAATTCCATGAACTTCAGAATTATGGGAGTTCTACATCTACAAAAAATACCGGGAAATGAAGAACAGAATGTCAGCACATGCACGACACGTGAATAAGGCGCATTCTGGGGTTGAACAGGTCTGCATTATGCGGACCCGTCTCCCTCGATCAACCAGAATTCTTCAGATTTCGTCCGTCATGTGGAAGGGATCAAAGATTTGTGGAGTTAAGCTTGGGGTATTTGACGATCCCGGTTCCAGTGATGTATCTGCTGAATGGACAGCCTTCGATGTGGATGTGGGTTGCTTTTCTTTGTACGCCTCATTGGCACTGATATCACCATTTATTTAGGGAACATCCGTTCTTGGCTGTGACTGGCGGGGTCTCATGATACTACTTGATCGGTTGAGGAAGGACATTAACTTCGAAATAGACGGGGGATCCTGTTATTTCTTGGACGCATCTGATAGTATCGAAGTGAGCACTGCCGTTCGTGTAATGTTTGAGCCTTACGAGATCAGCTGGGAGACTACGGTCACTTTACAGACTCCAAGGAATTCTGCCACGAAGGAAACCTCTTTGCTGACCTCAAATCGCTTTCTATGGCGGACATCAGGAAGTGCTAACTATCTTTAGAAAGTTGGTTGGGCTCGTATTGGGCGGACTTCCGCAGTTTCAATCCACACAATTTACTGATGCTGTCACTTCCAAGTGACGACAACTTCAAATCATCGCTGACTTCGCTCTCTACTCGACTCGCCAACAGATACCTCGTCACAAGGATCGTACAACGTCTTCCTGATCCTGACCAGCCTGGTTCAAACATCACAACAACTTTGTACAGCATTGCAAAGCCATTTGTTTGGCACCGAAATGAAAGCGCTGGTTCTGGGTCAGATGAGTGGTCAGGCGAGACGAAGGGTGACCAAGTGGGGTGAATGATATAGATTAGATGATGTTGTGAAGTGCCGTTTTCTTCGTCAGTTGTTCTCTGGCTGTTTGCTCGTCTATCCTTACTATGCATTATTTTGTATATCATTGCAGTCTCTAGTCTGAAGCAAGAAACACGTTTAGGAATCATCCTGCTTGTGAGTGCATGCTGGCCAAAGTCCTCAGCCACATCAGCAAAACCACAAGTCACTGTGCCAAGCTGTACCACCGGCTACAGTTGGCTACAGTTGCTACAGCAGTACAGATGGGTCCCCATTTGTACAAGTCTGTACAGTTATGGTACAGCGCTGTACGAACTATACTTAATATAGGTAAATTCATTCTCTGTGTCCACTGTATCGCGCTGTCGTGCTATCACTCTGTATCAACTCTGTACTACTCTGCATCAGCAAGGTGACAATTGGTCTTAACTCTCTTACAGTGTCTGGATTGTCTGGAATCAGACAGTTAAGATGTGCCAGACCAGTCAGACCTGCCAGACCAACCAGACCAGCAGTCAATTGGACCAGTCAGACCAGTCAGATCAGCCAGAGCAACCAGACCAGCAGTCAGCCAGACCAGCCAGACCAGCCAGACCAGCCAGACCAGCCAGGTCACCCAGAGAAACCAGACCAGCAGTTGGACAGACCAGACAGACCAACCAGACCAGCAGTCACTCAGACCAGTCAGACCAGTCAGACCAGCCAGACCAATCAGATTATTCAGACCATTCAGACCAGTAGTCAGTAAGACCAGCAGTCAGTAAGACCAGCCAGACCAGTCAGACCAGTGGTTAGTAAGACTGGCCAGATCATCTAGACTGTTCAGATCATTCAGATCATTCAGGGCAGTAGTCAGTAAGACCAGCCAGACTGTTCAGACCATTCATACCAGCCAGACAAGTCAGACCAGTAGTTAGTAAGACTGGCCAGATCATCTAGACTGTTCAGATCATTCAGATCATTCAGGGAAGTAGTCAGTAAGACCATGAGACCATTCAGACTATTCAGACAGTAAGACCAGCCAGACTGTTCAGACTGCTCAGACATGTCAGACAGGTAGTAAATAAGATTAGTCAGACCAGTCAGACCAGTAGTTATTAAGACTGGCCAGATCAGCCAGACTTTTCAGACCACTCAGACCACTCAGATCAGCCAGATCATTCAGACCCATCAGACCATCAGAATCAATAGAAATCACATCCAGGCATTGCATTCACCAAATATTCAGATGGTAACTAGTCTGAATCTACTTCATAACATGTGGCCCTGCCAGAAACCAGTCCACACTGTGCAAATGTGGCATCCTTACTTTGTACTGGCCTATGAGCCCCAACATAACCCTCAGCTGCCTCGAGAATTTTCTTCCACTTCTCTGAAAGGTTATCAACTGAGTCCATGACCTCATTGGTAGCATATGACCACCGAGTAGCTGAGAACTTGCAAATATTTTTCTTTTCTGGTAGCATGAAACTACCAGTTGACCAACAACGGAATGCTCTCTCGACCTATAAGTTATAATAGTCAGCTGAAATCACAAAGGGGGAGGTGCACATACAGCCACAGTTGCAAGTGCAAGGGCAGCACGAGGGTATTTGCTAGTATGAACATTGCTCGGAACATTCTGAGTACTCTCAAGAAAGAATGCAAAGGTATCCAGGATACACTCATGCTGGAATAGACCCTGTGCAACCTAAATGGGATATGAGCACCATCAAATATTAATCAATGTAACATACCGGGTTTTCAGGGTTACTTTCATCAACCGCCTGCCACATATATGGATATAACTGTGGCGGGATGAAAACCTTCTGTCCGTACTGATTGATGTGTTCCTCAGGTTCAGGGGCCACCCAGGTGGCATACCCTGCACGCACATTGGGGGGGGTAAACTCTTTGTATTGATCAAAAAAGGCATTCACAGCTTTCACACCTTGATCACCCATTCCACTGCACCATTCGTATGTGCATTGCTTCAACTACAAATAAAAAAGATTAGTCATGGGGCAGTAAAATAACAGAAAGTATACCAAATAGAAAATGGGCTCGTCACTAAGAGCAAGGGTATGGCAAACATTCGGCATCAGGTGGCACCAGAGAGTTTGTGCTGTGGCAAGGTGCTCTGGGTGGCCAAGGTTCCAAATGTTGTCGACCGTTGTGATATATTGAAACCAGTGTGGAAGATATATGCCCTGCCATTTCGATATTGAACCTGGGAGGCCAGGGAGGTCCACATTGTGGAACATCCGCGCTTTGTGCCTCTTTCGTCTTCCAGGCTGTCAATCTTCCTCTTGGTCATAGCCATCTTCATCATCACTCGGCATCTCTTGGTCACCATCTTGTTGATGAGCCACGTCAGTGGCAGCTGCTGCATGGAGCACAGGAGTTGAATTATGTTGTGACGTAGTATTCGGTACCTTGTGCATTAAGGTGGCTGGTCATGTTACCTTCACAGGTGGCTGACAACCATGAATAGACAGTTGAAATCAATGTAGTACTTACTTTGGGTAGATTGCTTGGAACTTGCTGGCCCTCCCCATCACCGGCGTTGCCACAAATTGGAACTCCTTGCTGATCTTGGGCAGCCTGTGGATGACCCACACTGGTGGACGTTGCCTGGCCTCTCTGTGCAGACATGGAGGGCACACTGCATTGGGCCACACCTCGACGTGATGTGGGTGTATTTGTTTCGACGTTCGCCTTACGCGCTGTCATGCACCAAACAGGTTTGGTACAGTGAACATGGAAGATAACGCCTATATCGAATGATCCTTATGCGAAGGATAAGCACGACGGACCCTCATCGTAGCCATCTATCGCACAAGACGACTATCCTGATGCGAGAGATGAATGCCAATGCAGACAGTCATCTATCGCACGAGAACCACCAAGAAGCAGAAGAAACTGAAGGAATAACGTCAATTGTGGTATGAGAAAGGAATGCACACATCTGCAGTCCAACTCCCATACCAGAACGATCAAAGAAGCCGAAGAATTGATGGAGAAACGAAGGAGAAAGAGAAGAAATGATTTTTAGCGCCCAAATGTCATTTTTAGGCGCCCAGTGCTGGCATTCCGATATTTTGAATAGCTCCGTCGTTTCTGAAGCTATCAGGCACGTGACTATACCATCAGAGAGCCTAGAGCGTGGTCTATCTGCCTGTCAAGTTCCGACGCAAATCCGTTCATTTCCCACAGAGATATTCCCCCCACACTCCAGATGTTCGCTTCATCGCTCACTATGGAGTCCATATTTTCTCTGGATCATTTCTCTGCTATTGCTGCAGATCTCTACTATGTCCTGCTCTTAGGACAGCCTCTCCCAGAGTTCCCATGCACTGCCTGGCACATATCTTCCCAGCCTGCTCCCTCAGTCCCTCTTGTTCTCGGTCAGCGTGTTCTTCTCGTCAGTCCTGCGTCAAGCACGTACTTTGGTCATCTTAGGTCTATTGTCAAGCTTGAGAAGTCTTCTCTGGTTGTCTCTGTGTCCCCTGAGCCCTCAGCCTATGGTCCCTTCCTCCCAGATACTTGCCATGTCCATCTTCCTCTGTCGTTCGTCTCACTTCCCTGGATGCGTCAAATTCAGTACTCTATCCGCTTCCCTACTTTCAGATGACATCCCCCAGCACCATGGCAGTTGTTCCCCCACTTTATAGTGCTGTTAGGAAGAAGAACCCTCTCTTGTTCTTTCCCAGAAGAGAGCTCGTCAAGGGAGCCAATGGTTGCGCTTCAGCGGCACTAGAACACATGCACTATACCTTAGTGTATGCTGACCCCCCAAAAAGACCTCTGGACCCCTGGTACCCTTCTTGTGGCTGTTTTGTCTCGGATCAATCCCCCTGTTTATCTCAGATCTTCCCCATTGTTGTCCCATCAAATTCTTGATGGTACACAGCCCCCCATCAAACTTCTTAGGCTGTGCATCAATGACTCCTTCTGCTGTGCAGTGACTCATCCCTTGCTTACTGATGCTCTCTTGTCATTAGTATTACTCTATCCCTTTCGCATTTTTGGTATATTACTCAGCTGATGACTCACTCCCTTACCAATCAATCTTGTCATGCAGCTTACTCATTCCTGCTTATCCCTTGCTTACTGATCGCTTACAAACCCCTTACAAAGCTCTTACCAATCCTTGACAAATTCTGCTTACTCCCTTCTCTTTTTGTACTTTAATGCTGTGCCCCCCCATGTATTTAAACCCCTGGGCTCAGCCCAGTGAGGAGAGACCCAATTGCACGAAATTATCCCTCTCTCAGACTCTCTCAGTCAGTATCCCCTCAGCTCTTTGAGTCTTGTAGGCTTCAGTGAAGGTCTAAAGGCTCTGATATCTCAAGTTTATTCAATTCATTCAAGTCCAAGTATTTCTCTAGGCTCAAGCGGAGTCTAGCCTGTCTATCCTTCATATCCAATTGCTTCTGGACGTCAGGAGCCCCCTTGCCCCTTTGCTGCACCAACCTCTAGGTGTAGTATCGCTACTTCAGTCTCTGTCAGCCCAATCCCCGCTTTGACACTTCCTAGGCTTTAGGAAGAGTCCAGACCCCTATCCCCTTCGTCATCTATTGCTCCTGTACCCCAGGAGTATCCTGCATCATCGTCTGCATCACCCTGTTGGTGTAGATCCCCTTCCCCCCTCCTCAGCACATCCTCTCTGGACACCGTGGAGGTAAACCACCACTCGCACATTTTTGTAGTCTTTTGTTGGTGTTGTGTTTGGGTTATTACTCCGACCCAAATCCACACTTTGACTCACAGCGGGTTGACGTGCATTTGCTTTAGCACATTCCTGGGCTGTTAGTAACTCTGTCTCAAGAGCGGCCACCTCTGTGACAGAAAGTTTGTGCTGCTTCTGTTGTGTCCTCTTCATGACTTTAGATTGACCTGCTTGTTTGGGACTAGGCAGATCAGGTATCCCTGGGTGAGCATCCTTGTTCTTTAGTTGAGTGGCCACCACCATTGACAGGAATGGGAGGAGGTGTTGACAGAAGGTCACAGGTCTGTGTCACAAACACAAGTCCTGTCAGAACTTTGTGTTCATGCAACAAACAAATGTAAATTGCACCACAAACATTCATGCCATATTTGTACTCATTGTTCAACTTCTTATGTAGTGTAACCTGTGTGATTCTATTCTCCATTGTTGGGGTTGAGCAAATCAGAAACTCTGGGTTCTTGTAGTTTGGTACCATTGACTGAAAACATGTAGGTGTCAATAGGATTCATGTATTGTTTCTGCATGAACTTACAAGTCCCACAGCTGGAACTTTGTGCTTGTGTGATAAACCAGGTAATGTTATAACAAATCTTCACAATTCATGATACTAACTGTTTGATATCTATCTCAATACTATCTGTTGTGATTGTGTACTATTGATGTTACTATCACTTTTTTTGGACTAACATAGAACTACTATTAGATAACTTTGCTTTGCTAGGTGCCATGGCTTCAACATATAAGCCACATCAGTTCTACTGTGCACATCCAGTTGCACCCTCATGTCGAAGAGGCTTTGTGTCACAAGGAGCTTATGTGCGACATAGAAATGCTGTTCATACCACTCTTCAAAGACCATCCTGACCCCATCAACATCCTTTCCAGGGGGGAAACTCAAACTCAGAAGGTGGAAGTTCAGAAGGAAATTTAGGAGCACAGGGTCACCCCCAAGGTTCTTACTATTTTACAATTCACCCTGTATTGGATGGTATGATGGTTCAATTATGCAAATCTACTGGTAATAAATGACTGATGAGTGGTGAGTCTAGGTACATCTTGTGATATTGATGGTCAAGATCTACCATCCAAGACTTCTACCAGTAATATTCCAAGCTCAACTGCTGATCATACACATGGATCCTGGCACCCATTTCAAAGTCATGCTCAATTTGAGCTTGCAGACTTCTTATTTCGTTGTGATGAAATGCCTGGTGGTCAAATTGATGAACTGATGGATGTATTGGCAGCTCTGGATGAAAAGGGGACCCCACCATTTGCCAACCATGAAGAGCTGTATGGCTTGATTGATGATATTTCCCCTGGAGAAAAATGGGAGTGCATTTCAATACAACATGCTGATGTGGAAAGCTTTGCTGATGGGGATTTCAATGTGCCAACCTGGAAGCAAGGAACCTATGATATGTGGATCCGAGATCCAAAAGCTTTGGTTCAGAAGCAACTATCAAATCCAGAGCTGAAGGATTTTATTGACTATGCTCCTCATCAAGTGTTTGGTCATAATCATCAGTGAGTTTGGTCAGATTTCATGACTGGAAACTGGGCATGGGAGCAATGTGTAAGTGGTTGGGATTTGTTAATATGATTTTTGATTGACTTTGATTTTAGAATGAACTCTCAAAGGACCCAGAAAATCATGGTGCAATGTTTGTGCCTATCATTCTAGGAAGTGATAAAACCACTGTCTCAGTTGCAACTGGAAATAATGAGTATTGGCCAATCTACATTAGTACTGGGAATGTGTGTCACGACCATGACATCTGATCACCCTGTACCCTATTGTCTGATTGTTGTCAAGTCCGGGTCTACTCCGGTAGGGGGTCCGGTCAAGTCCGGACGAGCACGGACGAAGGGAGAGGGCAGAGGGCTGGACAAGAGATTAGTCCGGCCGGAGTTGGTGACCGCTTGGATTCAACGACTAAGGATAACGAGCGTTGATCCCTTGCGTAGGTTCCGGTCAAGAAGGAGATAGAGACGGAGACAGAAGGGAACTGGAGTAGTGACTAAGTTGATTTCAGACTGACTATACAGAATAAACTACGGAGTACTTATACTAAGTAGAAACTAGGGTCGAGTATATACGGTGACAAGTAAACAACCTAATAGCGGACAAGGAACGACCGGAGTTAGGACTAGGTCAGGTCCGATGAAAATAAAGCAGGTCCGGTGAAAATACTACAAGGTATGAGATATAAACAGAGCACGGAGAACTCACGGTACTACAGGGTTGACGGAGAAGTGAAGTAACGACTGGATAGGGATTAATGCAAAGGGTCGCACTTAGCGGAAGAGTATGTGCGCGTCCGGGACCGGAGTGACGCGCAGAGGTCCGGAGTTGAGCTGTAGTGCTGCGATGCGACCGGAGTAACTGGGTATGATCCGGAGTTGGACATGGTCGTAACAGTATCCCCCCTTTAGGGGCCGAACCCATGAGGCCCCAATGAGGCTGACGTGTGGTCGCCTAGAACAATGCGGAGTCCGGAGTGAATGTCTGAGTACGAACTTTGGATCTATAAAGATCAGACCGGTTTTGCCTGTAGTACCCCTCAGTTCTCTGCCCTCTAACAACATGTCGAACATTGCCAAGTCCATCAGCCCCGTTGCCCCCGCTGCCACCGAGTCCAAGGATTGGACGAAGGCCTCTACGCCGGAGTTGCAATCCGGTAGCGAAGACGAGTCGGACGTCCTTGATGCCAAAGCGAAGGAGCGTCGTCGACGTAAGCAAGTGAAGAGGGAGGAGAAACAACGTAGGGAAGAGGCGGAGAGGCGAGCGCGCGAAGAGGCGGAGGCCAGAGCGCGAGAGGAGGCGGAGAGAGCCAAGGCGGAGGCGGAACGCAGAGCAAGGGAGGAGGCGGAACGCCAAGCGCAGGAGCAGGCGGAGAAGGACAGGGTGGAGGTGCAACGGAGGGCTGCAGAGGTCGCCGCGAGGCAGAGAGCGATGGCGCAGGAGGCGTCGAAGAAGAGGATGAGGGAGGAGCCGGAGGCAGGTCCGAGTGGTGACCGGAGTGAGGAAGCCCAGTAAGCAGTTTTTTATCTTCTTCTACGATTTTTCATTAATTTCCTGGCAGGTGCGTTCGTTGTGCCAAGCACAAGGCCAAGTGCGAGCGGGACCCTGAAAAGCCCAAGCAGCGCGCGTGCATGAAGTGCGCCGGTCTCAAGGAGCGGTGCGAGTGGCCGGAGGTGGGAGGTCCGGGTCCGGTAGTGGACAAAGGGAAGGGCAAGGCGAAGGAGGTCGCAGCGTCGCCGCGAGGAGGGGAGAAGCGGAAAAAGAAGAAGACGACTGCGAAGGTTGTCGACGATGACGACATCGTCGAAGTACCGGGACCATCTGGGCAACGGTCCGGGTTCGACCCTAGGCCGTTTCTAGAGCGGCTGGACAAGCTGACCGGAGCGGTGGAAGAGATGACCAGACAGATGCGCCGGGTAGCGGATGCCACCCGCTCTGTGGCCAAAGGAAACGAGCGGCTGACGGCCGGCCTTGAGACATTCCTCGAGGAATGCCGTTTCTTCACGGCGCCTTGGGATGAGGACGAGGAGTCGGAGGACAGCGAGCCGGAGGTCGACCCGGAGGAGGTCGAACAGGAGGTCCAGGGGCTCCAAGAGGAGCAGGAGAACCCTGGCGGCGCTGTGCCGGAGTAAGTGGTCCGGTCCGGACTTTGTAAATAGAAAGTGTAATTAGTTTGACTTTTTTGTTTATAAAGAAAAGTGATCTGAGTTTAGTGAGTGATATTACAAGATGAAGTGAAACAGAGAGTGAAACAGATAAGAGAGATGGATAAAAGAAACAGAGAGCGAGAGTATTACTACATAGACGCGAGTGGTCCGGGTTTGTCCGGGTACCGGACATGATAATCTTCTAACAGTTCCGTAGCGTTGCCTAGTTCCGTGGCGAGTAGCCATGACGTTTCTTCGTCAGTTCCTTCGTAACCGGACCAACGTACCAAGTACAGCAGTTTGCACGATTTTCGTCGACGGTCAACCTTGGAGTCGAGGATCTCAGAGATCTCGAATTCCGGTTCACCATCTACTTCAACTGGTGGCGGAGGAGGCTGTATCCGGTCCGGTATAGTATTGGGTATGGCCGGTTCGAGTTGGGAGACATGGAAGATGGGATGAACGGCGCACATGGAATCTGGAAGGCATAGCGTAAAAGAGAGAGAGCCTACTTGTGCTATGATAGTGTAGGGCCCAAGATTCTTTTCTGATAGCTTTTTGGATGGTCGAGTAGACCAGAAGTATTTGGCTTTCACATATACTTGGTCGCCAACCTTGAAGTCCGGTGCCGGAGTACGTTTGGCATCAGCCGGACCTTGGTAGCGAAGTTGCGCGTTGGCCATTTCTTCTCGAAGGTATTGGTGCAGCGACTCGAGGTCGACTGCGTAATCACGAGCCCGTGCGGAGGTCATATCTCGTTCTGGGTAAACGGAGATGTTAGGGTGGTAACCTTTGTTGGCAAAGAAGGGTGAAACTCCGGTAGTAGCACTAGGTGCATTGTTGTATGCGAACTCCGCCAATGGGAGTAGGTCCGCCCAGTTGTCCTGCTGGTAGTTGCAGTAGATTTGGAGGTACTGTTCGAGAGTCTGGTTGGAATGCTCAGTCTGGCTGTCGCCCTCCGGGTGGTAACCGGAGGTGAAGTGGAGGCGCATGTCGAGGGCCTTTCCGAGTGACTGGAAGAAGTGAGAGACAAACTCTGTACCGCAATCTGAGGTGACGTGGGCGGGGACACCGTGCTTGGAGAACACGTGGAGTAAGAAGAGCTTTGCGAGCTCCGGACTAGTGATGGTGTCATGAGTAGGGATGAAAATAGCTTGTTTAGAAAGCCTATCTACTACGACCAGGATAGCTGTGAATCCGGTAGAGGCAGGGAGCTGCTCTATAAAGTCCATGGATATGGAGTTCCAAGGTCTCTCCGGGACAGGGAGCTGTTTTAGTAACCCATAGGGTCGATGGCGCGGTGTCTTAGCTTGAGCGCAGGAGGTGCATGACCGGACGTAATCCTTGACGAAGGTCCGGAGGCCAGGCCAAGTATACTCACGCCGGATTAGTTCTAGAGTCCGGTTTTGCCCAAAGTGACCAGTGAGTGGGTGATCGTGTCGATACCGGAGTACCCGGAGACGGAGGTTATCCAAGTCTGGTACGTATATGCGACCGTCTAGTCGAAGGAATCCAGCCTCATCTGTGGACCAACGAGAGTCCGGTGGATCTGCGAGGTGGGTCTGGGCAATGGGATCAGAGGGTAGTGCAGAGAGGATGTCGCTATGGAGTGTTTCCACGTCCATGATCACGACTGCACGGAGGACCGGAAACTCTAGGTAAGTAGCGCGAAAAGAATTAGAGAGCTGTTCTTGAGTGAATACCGGCCTAAGGTTTTGGGGGTTAACCCGGGTGTAGCCACTATCCCCCTCTTTGGGGTAGACGTCCCATCGTCTAGTGAGAGCGTCCGGCTTGGCACCGAGTTTTCCGGGACGGAAACGAATGACGAGGTTAAATTGAGACAGAAATTCAGACCACCGGGCTTGCCGGCGGGAAAGTACTTTTGAGGTGGAGAAATACTCGAGGTTTTTGTGGTCCGTGACGACATCGATAGGAGAGGCGGAGCCTTCAAGATAGTGGCGCCAGTTCCGGAAAGCTTCAAAGATAGCAAGCAGTTCCTTATCGTGGGTGTTGTAGTTTAACTCCGGAGCAGTCAAGGTCCGGGAGTAGTACGCGACCGGACGGATCTCTCCGTCGGCACAGGTAATGGACAAGATACCAGCGACAGCGTAGTCGGAGGCGTCAGTTTCCACGATTATAGGGGTATCCGGAATGAAGTGAGTGAGAATGGGCGCAGTGGTGAAGGCATGCTTGAGAGCATTGAAGGAGCGTCGACAGTCATCGGAGAAGTTCCAAGGAGCGTCTTTCCGGGTGAGTCGGGTAAGAGGGACCACGATGTCGGAGTAGTTGAATATGAACCGGCGGTAGAAATTGGCAAACCCTAGGAAGGACTGGATGTCCTTTACCTTTCGTGGTTCAGGCCAGTCGGAGATGGTTTGGATTTTGTCCGGAGACATAGTCAATCCTTCCGGAGATAGGCGGTAGCCAAGGTATTCTACCGAGTCCGAGTGAAACTCACATTTCTCCGGCTTGGCGAAGAGGCCATGCAACCGGAGTCGGCGGAGGACTTCCCGGACGTGCTGCTGGTGGGACTCCATATCCTCGGAGTAGATGAGGATGTCGTCGAGGTACACGACGACGCAGACATCCAGCATGTCAGCAAAGATGGTGTTGACAAAGCGCTGGAAGGCTGCTGGGGCGTTAGTGAGGCCAAAGGGCATGACTAACCACTCGTAAGACCCATAGCGCATACGGAAGGCGGTCTTCCACTCATCGCCCGGAGCAATCCGGACTAGATGGTACGCGTGCCGGAGGTCGATCTTTGAGTAGATCTTAGCACGGCTAGGGGAGTCTAATAGATCAGAGATTAGGGGGAGTGGGTAGCGATCCTTTTTGGTGATTTTATTTAGGCCTCGGAAGTCAACGCAGAGGCGGAGTGAGCCGTCCTTCTTCTTTACGAAGAGGACCGGAGCAGCGTGGGAGGAGGCAGTAGGACGGATGAAACCTGTATTAAGATTCTCGTCGATGAAGGTCCGGAGAGCGGAGAGCTCAACCGGAGACAGTGAGTAGAGAGTTCCCAAAGGAGGGGAGGTACCTTCTTCAAGGTCGATCTTCAAGTCGTAGTCGCGATGCGGGGGAAGTTCAGAGGCCTTCGCCTTACTGAACACATCCGCATAATCGCGATACTCCGGAGGGACGATGTCCAAGTCCGGCGGAGTAGAGGCAGAGGAAGAATGAGCCTTTGCTGTGTCAGAAGGACGCAGCTGAAGTTGGTATTTGGTGGATCCCTCTAACTTGCACGCACGCATGAATGCGGCTGCGTTGATCAGAGAGATGTGCGGAGGGGTGCAAACCGGAGTGTCGACAGATGGCGCTAGGCCGGGGTCAGATTGGCTGGAGAGGCCAGAGACAGGGTTACCGGACTGAACCGGAGAGGGGGCCGACGGGGGCGCTAGCAAAGTTGGTGCAGGGGTCCGGAAAGTTAAACTGCTCAGTACCCAGTCAATCAACGGATTGTAGCGGGTGAGCCAGTTATGTCCAAGGACAATCGAGCATTCAGAGTCTAACGGAGTGAGGTAAAAAGTCATAGGGGTGACATCACCGGATGCGGGGAATTTCACTGATATATCGACAGCTTGAGTGATTACAAAGTTTGATGTACCGTCAAAGAGCCGGAGAGTAATCGGAGGAACGGAGTAAGTGGAGATATTGTTTTTGTGCGCGAATTGTACATCTACAAAGCAATGCGTGGACCCGGAGTCCACAAGAGCGCGGGTTTTAGGTAAGTCAAATGATAAGAGGATAACATGTGGCATAAGGGAGTTAGGGTCGTAAAGAGCGGACGCGTTGAGGCGAGCCTCCTTGGGTGCACTTCCGGAGTCAACGCAGCTCGCCGGTTGTGCGGAGGGCCGGGAGCTGCTTACTCTTTTTTTGACTCGGAGTTGGCACCCGAGTTGGAGTCCGTCTTACCGGACTCAGCAGTGATGGCCGCAGCACGAGCCTTGGCCTTTTTGGTCTTCTTTGGACAGTTGTCCGCGAAATGACTGGTGCCTCCGCAGAACATGCAGAGGTTGTTGTCCAGACGCCGTTTGCGCTCGTCTGCAGTTAGTTTCCCGTCCTTACCAAGCTTGTTGGTTAAGTCCGGTCTGGAACCGGAGGAAGACTGGTTGCTGGTCGCTTTAGACGAGCCAGGGGAGTTGGCGGAGCTGGGGGAGTTTCCGGCCTTGGATTTCTCCTGACCAGAGTTGGATGAGTTGCCTCCGGAATTGGAGGGCTTGGTAGGGGATGAGGTGGACTGGGTCTTCGTCGTTCGAGAGATCTCGTCTTTGCGCTCCCAATAGCGCGCGTCGATCTCTTGACAAAGGGCCCTAAGCCCATGCAGAGTCAGGGGTTTCCCAACTCGAGCTATCTCATCTTTTAGGCGGTCCGGGAGACCGGAGTAAAACAGTCGGCGGAGCGCGCCATCCCCGTAGTCTTGGACCTGCGAGGCAAGCCGGTTGAAGTCAACTATATACCACGTGACGCGGTGGGCATCCTTCATCCGGAGGTGCTCTAATTGATGCTCTGCATCAGCTATGGGGTCATGAGGGCCAAAGGTACTCTGGAGCTCAGCGACAAAGTGGACCCAACTGTCCATCCAGAGTGGACGGTCAGCCGGATTACCAGAGTTGAGGAGGTCCGGTTCGAACCATTCTAGCGTCATTCCCTTTAGATATGACTGGGCAAAAGTTACCTTTGCCCTATCGAGGCGGAACACCTTGGCTCGATCCTGGAAACATAGCTCACACTGGACCAGGAAGGTCCTGAGCTTTTTGGGATCCGTGCCGTCGAAGGTATCCGGTTCGCGGACTTTGGCACGGGAGGAGGAAGAGTTGCTGGTCCGGCGGGAGGAGCGGGAGAGGCGGTTGACGGCGACTGCTAAATTGTGGAAGACAGCTAGACCAGGGTCTAGCTCATCCATGGCGTCGACGAAGTCGTCGTTGTCGTTGTCGTCATCGTTGTCGCCATCTCCGGGGTCGTCCGGATCACCTCCGGGTCCGTCCTCAGGGCCAAACCACTGGTGTCGGGCAGGTTCGCGACGTTCCGGAGTGGGGTCGCGACGGTAAGGGAATCGATCACCAGAAACGGATTCATGGTGACCTAAGTCTGCAGAACCATGAAGGCTCTGAGACGCAGCATCTCAACGCGGAGTCAAAGGCGCTGTAGGGTTTCGAGCTGTGAAGCTCCAGAATTGGCTAGCGGAAGCCGGAGGTTGCCTGCGGTTAGACAGGGCTTGACGGGCAGCAGAGAGGTGGAGGTCGTCTACTGCACCTGCTTCCTCAGCAAGTGCTGCAGCGGTACAAGCACGAGAACACGTAGTCATGGTCATAAGAGATAGAAACTAGTTTGCGTACGAGGTATGGAAACAATGAACCCACACAAGTGTGAGTCTGAAATACTGTCAAGTCCGGGTCTACTCCGGTAGGGGGTCCGGTCAAGTCCGGACGAGCGCGGACGAAGGGAGAGGGCAGAGGGCTGGACAAGAGATTAGTCCGGCCGGAGTTGGTGACCGCTTGGATTCAACGACTATGTTACGGTCCGACTTTTTATCTTATCTAATCTGTGATTAGATAGCGTTTATCTTATCTTAGTGTACAGCCTCTATCTTATCTACCTAGTCTAGACCTGTACCTCGTGCTGTACACGCTGCCACCCTTGACATCATTACGCATAGCCTTAGTGATGTCATTACATAGCCTTCTACCTGCATGTAGCCTCATGGGTAGCCTCGCGTAGCCCTCGTGTATAGTAGTATATATACCGTGCAATCCAGCACCCAGAGGCTCCCCATTCGAGCTCATCTTGGGTCTTTGCTCTAGATACTCGCGTCCTATCCTCTCAGAGCCTTAGCGTGTGGTTGGGTCCTTGGTGTTCTGCCTAGGGTCATCTCAGACTAAGGATAACGAGCGTTGATCCCTTGCGTAGGTTCCGGTCAAGAAGGAGATAGAGACGGAGACAGAAGGGAACTGGAGTAGTGACTAAGTTGATTTCAGACTGACTATACAGAATAAACTACGGAGTACTTATACTAAGTAGAAACTAGGGTCGAGTATATACGGTGACAAGTAAACAACCTAATAGCGGACAAGGAACGACCGGAGTTAGGACTAGGTCAGGTCCGATGAAAATAAAGCAGGTCCGGTGAAAATACTACAAGGTATGAGATATAAACAGAGCACGGAGAACTCACGGTACTACAGGGTTGACGGAGAAGTGAAGTAACGACTGGATAGGGATTAATGCAAAGGGTCGCACTTAGCGGAAGAGTATGTGCGCGTCTGGGACCGGAGTGACGCACAGAGGTCCGGAGTTGAGCTGTAGTGCTGCGATGCGACCGGAGTAACCGGGTATGATCCAGAGTTGGACATGGTCATAACAGTATGGATCGCAGTTGCAGGGTGTGCTGGGCAGAGGAGGAACATGGCCACAAAGTAGAAAGCAGCTGGAGTGACATGGAAGAATCTCAAGACCCAACTGCAAGACCTTTGTATTATTAGTGCTCTCATAGTTTGATTGCCAATAACATAGAAATGACTGCAAACAAATCAGAGACTATCAAAACACATTGAAAGAGGTCAAGGGAAGAACTTATCCAATGGACTTGAATAGAGCCCCCTGCAAAAATGGTGGCTGCAATGGCGCACAAAACTACGATGGCTAAAGTGACCACAATGGGCTGATACGATGCACAATACATTGCTAATATTACAATTATTCCAAAAAAAGTTTGGGGAACGATAATGCAAAAGCAAACATGTGCGACAACTATGTAAATGTCAAGAACTGTTCTAAACCGTTGTGAGCATCAAACCTCTCCTGGATGGTCGCATGTGGGACATTCAATGATAATACTGTGTCAAAATAACATTTCACACGGCATTGGGTGTTACACACCACCTTCAATCTAGATGATGTGACGTGGTGTTGGTCATATGAGTGTGACGCCAAAACATCTATGTCAAGATTGGCTATGAACTATTGCGGTATATATTTTCAAGCTGAACTGAGTTGATGCAGAGAACTCACCCATGCCAACATCCAAGACATGAACTGAAGGTTTGGCCATGAAATTGCCCGCCACGTTCCACTACCATCTGCACCCTGCACATATGACGCGACACTGAACCAGCCCCTTGAGTTCAGGTTCAAAGCGGAGCGCAAATAAGCTTTTATGAACATGTTGCCAAACCAATCAACCTGGAGTCAATGAGTCAATGAAACAAAGAAAAATTGCAACCTACCTGCGGTCCATTATACATATGGAGGATCGGGTATCCCAATTGTGCATTCCACCCCGAGGTTCGCCTTTATATAGTTAAGGACGTCGGGGGGGATGCTTTGCATGGAAGCACAGAGAATACCAAGGAAGTTTTTGGCCGGGTTGTCGATCAACAAATCTCTGCTTCGAGCAAAACTATAGTTGTTGAATGATTTGGCGACATCACTGATCTGTAGCTATGTAAATCTAAGACATATTTCCATTAGCAGCCACAACTCACCACTGTCAGGAAGGCTTCTACAAATTTTGGATTTTGCGAATGGGTATCAACTTCGTAATTCGAACTCAGAGTGATCTTCACTAGGTACTCAGCGTTAATAATGCACCCAATAAAGTTTTGCAAAACTTACAATTTCGCAAAGTAAAGCCTGGATGTACCAAGCGCCTTTCCAATGCTTCCATAAACAAGTCTTGGAAGATTGGGGGGGAAGTTGGCGACACTGTGGCAAACCATGACCAATGCTCTTGAAAAACGTCCAGGAAAATTTGTTTCCACCCAGGACACACACTGATGGAGGTTAAGAAGCCTCCTAAAATACAACATCACCATCAGCTGCTCAAAAGATGGTGGATCAACATACTTGATGAATCCATGCTTAATACCATTTGTATAAAAATTGTATCCTTGATCGCACCTGGATGAGTATTCCAGGGGATTAGCACATCTTGTAGTTCCAACAGAGTGGGAACTGGAGCAACAATCACCTCCTGCGCTTGATCTGGAAGTTGGACAGATTCGTCTGGTGGAGTCAGGGGATTCGCCTGCAGCACTATTTGCTGCAACAGAGCTGTAGGTGCTGATATCAGTGTTGATTAAAATCAAATTAACACTGTACCTACTCAATCCAAGTTCAGCGTGGAGCACTTTGTCCAGAGCATCAAGCGTGGTGGTGTGAGTCAAAGTGTGGATTTGGGTCGGAGTAATAACCCAAACACAACACCAACAAAGGACTACGAAAATGTGCGAGTGGTGGTTTACCTCCGCGGTGTCCAGAGAGGATGTACTGAGGAGGGGGGAAGGGGATCTACACCAACTGGGTGATGCAGACGATGATGCAGGATACTCCTTGGGTACAGGAGCAATAGATGACAAAGGGGATAGGAGTCTGGACTCTTCCTAAAGCCTAGGAAGTGTCAAAGCGGGGATTGGGGTGACTGGGACTGAAGTAGCAATACTACACCTAGAGGTTGGTGCAGCAAAGGGGCAAGGGGGCTCCTGACGTCCAGAAGCAATGGGATATGAAGGATAGACAGGCTAGACTCCGCTTGAGCCTAGAGAAATACTTGGACTTAAATAGATTGAATAAAACTTGAATATCAGAGTCTTTAGACCTTCACTGAAGCCTACAAGACTCAAAGAGCTGAGGGGATACTGACTGAGAGAGTCTGAGAGAGGGATAATTTCATGCAATTGGGTCTTTTCACTGGGCTGAGCCCAGGGGTTTAAATACATGGGGGGGCACAGCATTAAAGTACAAAAAGAGAAGGGAGTAAGCAGAATTTGTCAAGGATTGGTAAGGGATTGGTAAGAGCTTTGTAAGGGGTTTGTAAGCGATCAGTAAGCAAGGGATAAGCAGGAATGAGTAAGCATAGGGAGCATGAATAAGCTGCTGAGTAAAGGAATGAGTAAGCTGCATGACAAGATTGATTGGTAAGGGAGTGAGTCATCAGCTGAGTTATATACCAAAAATGCGAAAGGGATAGAGTAATACTGATGACAAGAGAGCATCAGTAAGCAAGGGATGAGTCACTGCACAGCAGAAGGAGTCATTGATGCACAGCCTAAGAAGTTTGATGGGGGGCTGTGTACCATCAGGAATTTGATGGGACAACAATGGGGAAGATCTGAGATTAATAGGGGGATTGATCCGAGACAAAACAGCCACAAGAAGGGTACCAGGGGTCCAGAGGTCTTTTGGGGGGTCAGCATACACTAAGGTATAGCGCATGTGTTCTAGCGCCACTGAAGCACAACCATGGGCTCCCTTGACGAGCTCTCTTCTGGGAAAGAATGAGAGAGGGTTCTTCTTCCTAATAGCACTATAAAGTTGGGGAATAACTGTCATGGTGCTGGGGGACGTTGTCTGAAAGTAGGGAAGCGGATAGAGTATTGAATTCAACACATCCAGGGAAGCGAGACGAACGACAGAGGAAGATGGACATGGCAAGTATCTGGGAGGAAGGGACCATAGGCTGAGGGCTCAGGGGACACAGAGACGACCAGAGAAGACTTCTCAAGCTTGACAATAGACCTAAGATGACCAAAGTATGTCCTTGACACAGGACTGATGAGGAGAATGCGCTGACCGAGAACGAGAGGGACTGAGGGAGCAGGCTGGGAAGATATGTGCCAGGCAGTGCATGGAAACTCTGGGAGAGGCTGTCCTAAGAGCAGGACATAGTGGAGATCTGCAGCAATAGCGGAGAAATGATCCAGAGAAAATATGGACTCCATAGTGAGCGATGAAGCGAACGTCTGGATTGCGGGGAGAATATCTCCGTGGGAAATGAACAGATTTGTGTCGGAACTTGACAGGCAGATAGACCACATTCTAGGCTCTCTGACAGTATAGTCACATGCCTGATAGCTTCAGAAATGATGGAGCTATTCAAAATACCGGAATGCCGGCACTGGGTGCCTAAAAATGACATTTGGGCACTAAAAATCATTTCTTCTCTTTCTCCTTCATTTCTCCTTCAATTCTTCGGCTTCTTTGATCATTCTGGTATGGGAGTTGGACTGCAGACATGTGCATTCCTTTCTCATACCACAATTGACGTTATTCCTTCAGTTTTTTTTCTGCTTCTTGGCAGTTCTCGTGCGATAGATGACTGTCTGCATTGGCATTCATCTCTTGCATCAGGATAGTCTTCTTGTGCGATAGATGGCTACGATGAGGGTCCGTCGTGCTTATCCTTCACATAAGGATCATTCAATATAGGTGTTATCTTCCATGTTCACTGTACCAAACCTGTTTGGTGCATGACAGCAGGATCAATATTTCCATAGTTCGTGGACCAGGTGTCGAGCAACAAGTTGATCGTGTCAGTCATTGAGGTTAGCAGGAGAGAATGACACTGACCAGCATTCCCTTTATGAACATGATTCAGATTGGTATTGTTATCCATCTATCCATCGCCTCATGGCTCGACTTAGCAATGCAATCTGAGCAACTCGGTGCAGCAGGCAGTGATGCGACTTTGACATTTGGGTAGCTAATGGGTCAGGACACTCAAAGGCGCGAGGAGAGCTGGCAGCACTACTACAAACAAAAACAAAAGCATGGATGTACTACGATACCCCTCAACAACTGAGACCACCTGAGCGAAGCGATCGTGTAACTGGCATAGTTCACTACTAATGCTACACTAACAAATGAATGGACATGAAAGAAGAGAAAAGAAAATTTAGGTGGAGTTTGAAATGGTTATATAGTGATAATGTCACACCATTACGTGCCTGCTGATAACATTACAAGCAGTGCAGTGGCGGTGCCCCACCGCATCAGAGAGGACGGTCACATCATGTGGCCGGGTGGGTGCCCTGGTCAGTGCCGGCTGCGGCGAGGTGTGCAGGGGCAAGGGAGGGGCAGGTGTGCTGCTATGGTAACTGCGTATATTGGGGAACAACTGTCATCTGGAAGGGAGAGCGAGCGAGCGGATAATGAACAAACAAACAAACAAACGTGACAAACACAACATGGGAAAGGAAATTACAAGCAGACTAAACGGTACTAGTAGTAGGTGGGCAGTAGTACTAGTAGTAGGATGTAGGGTGTACTAGGCAGGCAGGCAGCTAGAACCAACTCAAAAACAATAGGAAAAAAGTAGAACCAAAGCAAAAACTGGGTGTTGGACGAAAGGATTGGGTGTGGCTAAAGATGACGAGGACTGTGTTGAAGTCGCATGTGCACCTGGCATAAACCATTGACAAAGTGCGCACAAGACTGCGACCCATATTAGTGTAGACTTAGTAATAGTCCTCTTTAGAGTAGATGTTACATGTCACATGTCACATGTCACAGTCACATGTCACACTATTTGTTGTATATAAACAGCGTACATCGCTTATATAATATACAGCTCTTGACCAGCTACCGCTACCATCTCAGGTTGTGCACTCCACCCAACAGGTGAGTTGGAGTAGCAGTTCCTCTATGTATATAGGTATTGCTTCAACAGGTTATGAGCCCTGTGAGCGCACTGTGTGCAGCAGTGCACCAGACAGCGCTCCAGCTCCCTGAGCATCGCTTTAACTAGCTTGATGCTGTGGACCACAGTGAGCTCCTAGCTGAGCCCCTGCACAGCCACAAGGCGAAGTCGGTCGACGACTTGCACCAGACAGTGAGCTCCTAGTTGAGCACCTGTACTGCCACAGGCAAAGTTCGTCGATGACTTGCGCCAACCATGGCAAACATCGTCGACAACTTGCGCTGGCATGACCTAGTCATGAGTTAGCTGTTGACAGAAGTGCCTTCACTGGCACTCAGGTGTTTCTTCTTTTCTTGCTTGTCCGTTGTCGCATTCACTTGCTGACTCCGTTGACACCCAACAGAACATCACTATGTCCAGCGCTCTCGACAAGATGGTTCCCGTGTTCACTGGCTCCAACTGGCAGCAGTGGCACACTTCTATGCAGGCCTACCTTCGGGCACAAGGCCAATGGTACATTTATTCGACAATGCAACCTGCTGTGGGTCATGATGACCAAAAGGAGTGGGACGACAACACTGAAAGAGCACTCGGTAACATCACCTTGCGCCTCGCCCCTTCGATCCAGGTTGTGGTCTCGGACCTCGACAATGTTAAGGACATCTGGGACCACCTGAAGAAGAACTTCGGCGCCCCCAGTATTGGGTCTGCCTACACTGAGCTTAGCAAGCTCCTGGCAACTACCATTCCCACTGGCTCCCATCCCGCTCCAGCTATCACCAAAGTGCTTAGCCACTTCGCTTATCTCAAGGACACCAGCTTCAAGTTCCCTGCCCCC
Organism: Scleroderma bovista; assembly: GCA_037178675.1. Lineage (NCBI taxonomy): Eukaryota > Fungi > Basidiomycota > Agaricomycetes > Boletales > Sclerodermataceae > Scleroderma > Scleroderma bovista. Next base: position 22,612 of record JAYMGJ010000542.1, read on the forward strand.
GTGCAGGCAATGATCATTCTGTGCAAGCTCCCTCCCACTATGGAGGTCGTAGCTCAAATTCTTAGCCAGACATCGCCTGACGAGATCAAGAACCTCAAGCCTGATGGGATCATCAAGGCTGCCATGCTCTCTTTTGAGCAGAAAGGCGCCTCTTCCCGCGCTGGTGGTAAGGGCCCCCAGGCCAACAAGCTTAGCGCTGTGAAGCGCAAGCCAGCTGACCCCAAGTTCGCCCAGCAGCAGCAGCAGCCCCAGAGGCAGCAGCAGCAGCAAGGCGGGTCCAATGGCGGTGCAAGCGGAAACGCTCCTGCCCAAGGACAGGGAGGCCGCACTCGATGGGGCGGCAAGGCTTGCGCTCACTGCAAAAACGCCCAACAAGCCACCTTCACTACATATGTCCACTATGATGGACCAGAACCCACCGTCGACCCTTGTGCCCTGGCTCACACCCCCGGTGCTACCAACTATGGCCCCCCCACTTTTGAAAATACTATCAAGGCCTTCGATTTGGCACACCGTCTGGGGGTAGAGCCCTCCTGCCAGACCATCTGCACCCTCGACCAAGTTGTGTCGTTGGCGAGTGCGAACCTGGACCAGCCTGAGGCTGGTCCCTCCTCGCTGAAGCGCCCTCGTCTTGAGGAGCACATCACAATGTATGAGGAGGATGCCATCTCCCTTGGGGATGAAGAGCCCTTCACCCATGAACCGTTCGCTGATGACGAGTTCGATGAGATTGATCGATGGTCCTCGACCACTACAACGCGATGTCAATGGTGATGGGCACAGAGGCCAGCCTTTTCAGGCAAGTACCTTCTGCATGCGTGCTGATCGACACTGACACGCTCCCTTTACATGTGCACTATACGCCGTCACTGTATATAGTGAGTAGTCACTACAACATGTCATGTCGTATCTCGAGAAATGCATATATCTGTTCGTGTTTGAATGATGCATGCTGTGCTGGCTGTAAGGGAAAAATGGTTGACGATAGCGAACTATCTGGTGCCTTCTGGCTCCTAGACTCTGGTGCATCATGCCACTTTACTGGTGACATAGGTGATTTCGCCTCCTATAATGCGCTAAAGCGAGCGCACTACACCAAAACGGCAAATGGTGTAGCACTAATTGCTGGCATTGGCACAGTATTACTCCGGTGCCTAGACCACAACTCAGGGGATGAGAAAGTCATTACACTCACCCAAGTGCTCCATATGCCAGGCGCTACTGCACACCTTATTTCTATGGGCGAAATGCTCCAGCATAATTACAAAGTCACTGGCGATAAGAGAGGCATTAGCCTCACCCATAAAGCAGAATGCCTATGGTTTGGGCCAGACCCAGAAGATGATTGCAACATCATTTTTGGGATTAGATCTAATTACATCGCCTCTGTGAGCAAAGTCGATTATGACATTATGCACCGGAGATTCGGGCACCCCTCAAAGGAAGTACTCCGACACGTGCAAAAACATACGCAGCACTTCCCAGAGATCCACTTTCCTACTGAGGATTGTGTTTGCCCTGGATGTGCTCTTGGCAAGATGCCCAATCAAGCTTTCCCAGAAAATGAAAGACATGCTTTCAAGCCCTTTGAGCTGGTGCACTCTGATCTGAAATCCTTCCCAGTTACGTCGTACTGGAAATTCAAATATGTTATCACCTTCTACGATGACTATACTTCTCACGCCTGGACTATGCCTCTTCGCTCCAAAGCTGCAGCGATTACGGCTGCCAAAGATTTCCTTGAAATGGTGCGTGTCCAACATGATACACACGTCATTGGATGGATGTCCGATGCCGGTGGAGAGTATAAATCTGATCTGTTTGATCAAGCACTCCTTGAGAAAGGAATTAAAATATACCAAAGTGCTCCAAGAACTCCCATGCAGAATGGCCGCACCGAGCGTTTTGGGTGCACTCTCATGGACAAAGCTGAGTCTATGCAGCATCAAGCCTGCATTCCTGACTCTTGGTGGGAATTTGTGTTCGCTCACACAACCCACATTTACAACCGTACTCCGGTAGCTCGCCTGCGATGGCGCACCCCCCATGAAATGCTTAAGGGGGAGATGCCTAACATCGACCACCTCCGTGTATTTGGCTGTGGAGCCTTTGTCTACCTCCCAGCCTCGGCTCGAGCAAATAAGATGGCTCCCAAGTTGGAGCTAATGACTTATGTCGGTGTTGCCCCTGGCAATGAGCACAACTTCTTGTTTATGCGCTCCACCAATGCAGTGTTCACCGCTGCTCATGCCGTCTTTGATGAGCATCACTTCCCTCGCTGCCCCAAGAACAGGCGCGAACCTCTCGAGAACCCTTTTGGAAGGGTAAATCCAAAACCTACCACTGATCGACCAGGGAATCCCCCTGATGATATTGACAGTGATGACGATGTGGAACACGACCATGGCTACCCACATCCCCAAGCACAGGATGATGATCCAAAGCGTGAGGAACCTGAGGCTCCTGAGGAAGAGCCTAATCAAATAAATCCTCCCCATACGCCATCTCCAGTGCCCCCACCAGCACCGAGAACGCCTTCACCAGCGAGAAACCCGCCACCTCCAGCACCGCAGCGCCCTGGCAGAGCTGAATGCCACCAGAATGTGCCGCGACCTCCTGCAGTGAATATCCCTGCCCACCCCCAACGTGAATGTAGAGCACCATTGCGCCCCAGTAACGTATATGGTGAGTGGCGACATCCCGTCGAGCAACTCTGGGATATCGAAAGTGCCTCTCGATGGCGAGAAACTGTGGGTGAGACCCCTAGGCCCCCACAACTGGACACACCAGACCATATCCCTGGTGGTTTCCCCAACACCTCTGCAATGCCCAGTGAGGAAGATGTGCAAAAGATGTGCGAGGAAGGGGGAGCAAACCTAGTCCGATACCTGATGGGCAAAGCCCTCGAAACCTGTGACCCTCAATACGAGAGTGTCCGCAACTGGTCCTACAAGGACATTGCTCGCTTACCCCAAGCTGAGCAGAAACTCTGGCAACTTGCTTGCCAAGAAGAGCTCGACGTGCTGCGAAAGCGCAAAGTCTTTGAGCTAGTTGACCGTCCCCGAGACCAGAAGGTCATTAAGAACCGATGGGTCTTTGACGTGAAGTCGGATGGCCGCAAGAAAGCCCGCTGTAGAGACGTCTCCGTCTCTGCGCACGCAACGCCTCGTCCACTCTGTCCTGCTCACGTCAGGATACTCGCAGGGTGCATCGTGGCTGCAGAGCGCCCGAGCACCTCGTGCGCGCACTATCGACACCTCCCCCCTGTTCAAGTGCTCGCGCGTTGTCCCAGTCGAGGTGTTTCGCCCACAGTAAAGCGCCCGCATAGGTGTATCGTGGCTGCAGAGCGCCCGAGCTCCTAGCGCGTTTTCGGCTTCTCTCCCCGTTCCTGTGCGCGTCCGCCCCCAGTCGTCGTCTCTCCCCGGGTTCGCTACCAGCATCTGCGTAAGCATGCGCACTCGTCCCGCGCCTTTGAACCTCTGGTCAGTCCATGGTTTTTGCTTTCCTTTTGTTCACTTTGCTTTTGCGTCGCAAGTATGTGTTACCGCCCACGTTTCCTCTTTTGGTATCCCGTAGTCGCCGTTTGTTCCCGACCTTGCACCAGCGCGCTTTTCCTCTTTTAGTTAGGGCTATCGCTTAGTTGTACAGGACACTCTTTTACATCGTTGGACCCTTTTGGTTCCGTACATTTGGCTCTACCACATATACTGTAGAGAGGCAAGAATAAGACAGTCTTTTTCCCCCCAAAGGATTGAGTCTCTGCGTCTAAGTGGAATTTTTCTCTGTGTCCTGAGCCTAGCCGTCGCGTCCTGTTGTCCCTCTCCCTCTCTCTCTCTCTCTCCTAGTCCTTGCTGTCTCCTCTGAGTCTCTTTTCTCGTTCAGAGCGCTCTCGCTCTCAGAAATCACACCCCAGGTCTCACTTTAGCGCGTTCATAGCGCTCCTTTGTAGCTGTGCTCTCACTTTCTCTTCCCTCTCTGCTCGGTCAAGTACTGCGGGTACTTTATATCCCATTCCGACTCTTTACTTTAGGCCAGACCTTCTTCCCTCGGGCGAACCCATTTTCGCGCCTTCAAGGGACTCTTCCTCTACACCACTTAGTAGCGAAAGGCTTCTCCCAGGTCGAGGGATTAGATTTCAACCAGGTCTTCTCACCAGTCGTGCGCTTTGAAACAGTGCGCCTCATGCTTGCGCTTGCCGCACTTGAAAACTGGTATATCACTGGACTTGACGTTCGGAGAGCCTACGTGTATGGCAAGCTCGACGAAGAGATCTACATGGAACAACCCGAAGGGTTTGCAGTTCCTGGGCAAGAGCGCAAAGTGCTCCCCCTCTGGCGTGCCCTCTATGGCCTCAAACAGGCCAGCCTAGCTTGGTGGCGCACACTCGATGAGTCTCTCAAGGAACTCGGGTTTGAGCGCCTTAAGTCTGAAGCAGGCATCTTCTTCTACAAGAAGAAAGGCACCAACATCGTCATCGGGATTATCTACGTTGACGACACCTTATTCTGCGGCCCTAACAAGGCTGTTGTTGATGCCATCAAAGCGCAGTTCATGCGCAAATGGGAGTGCCGAGACCTTGGAGAACCTAAGGAGTTCCTCCGAATGCGAATCACTCGCAAGGGTCACGCTATCCACCTGGATCAATGCGCATACCTCCAAAAGGTCATCAAACGCTGCAGCATGCTTAATGCAAAGTCTGCAAGCACCCCACTGCCAGCTGGCTACTATGCCGCCAAAAATACAGAGCCTGTTGATGCGGAACTCTGCTCCCGTTTCCAGACGGTTATTGGGTCCCTTCTGTACCTTATGTTAGGCACTAGGCCCGACATTGCTTTTGCAGTCACTCATCTCTCGCGCCATGCCGTGAACCCATCCCAGGACCACCTGTCCAAAGCACTTTATATCTGTCGCTATTTGATTGGTACACCTGATTACTCCCTAGTGTACAATGGTGGATCCGGTGCTGGCCTGATTGCATGCACGGACTCAGATTGGGGATCAGACCCTACCTCTCACCTCTCGCAAACAGGTTTTTACCTGAAGCTTGCAGATGGCTTGATCAGCTGGACTTCTCGTGTGCAGAAGACCATTGCGTACTCGTCCACTGAGGCCGAATACATGGCTTTGAGTGATTGCGCTCGCCAAGTTACCTGGATTCGAAGTTTGCTCGGTGAGCTCAGCTATAAGCTGAAAGCTATCCCGATTTGCGGTGATAATCAGGGGTCCATATTCATGGCATCCAACCCTGTAACGGAGCCTCGCTCCAAGCACATCGACATCCGCTACCATGGAATCCGCAAGTCAGTTGCAAAAGGTAACGTGGAACTATTCTTCATTGATGGTGCTGAGAATCCTGCCGATCTGCTCACCAAGAACTTACCCCGTGAGAAATTTGCGAAGTTCAGAGCTCAACTAGGCTTACAATTTCCCTCTGGCAGCATCTAGCGCCTTATTCGCTGAAGTGCTCTACGTGCAGCACAGCGAGGGGGAGTGTTGAAGTCGCACGTGCACCTGGCGTAAACCGTCGATGAAGTGCGCACAAGACTGCGACCCATATTAGTGTAGACTTAGTAATAGTCCTCTTTAGAGTAGATGTTACATGTCACGTGTCACGTGTCACTGTCACGCATCACACTGTTTGTTGTATATAAACAGCGTCCACCACTTATATAATATAACAGCTCTTGACCAGCTACCGCTACCATCTCAGGTTGTGCACTCCACCCAACAGGTGAGTTGGAGTAGCAGTTCCTCTACGTATATAGGTATTGCTTCAACATACCTAAGTCCAGCTATGCCACCATGTCCTCTGAACTCATTGATGCCGCTCTTGTGACCACGCCAGTCAAAATCACCACTATTGACAGTGTTGCAGTTGTTGATATTCACCCTCTTCTTCCAAGTGGAAGCACTACCTTGTGATGTTCACTCCATTGCAACCAGGCCCTGTTGTAAGTGCATATACTCAGCATTTATCATCATCACTGACATACACTTACTACAGAGACTTGTTCTTCGCCTTTATGACCGCTCAGAAGGTCCAGTGCCTCAGCCTTGCAGCCAGGCTGATCTGGAGGGATTTGCTTCTGCTAAAGTGTAAGTACATATCTTTTATTACAGTCTTGCTCATGGATCTAGTCATCACCTTATCCCAGAGACAGTCCTGTGTCTTGTATGTCCCCCCAGGGCGGGAGAGACAAAGAAGAGGGTCCATGTGGAGCAGATGTTGCCAGAGGACATTTTGCAACGATCGCATAATGTCTCACACACCTGGAAATGCTCTCAAACTGACCTTGACAAGAATACCACTCTGGAGAATACCAAGTGGCTTCATACAGGTGCATAGACTTTTGTTGGACTTTTGTTATCATTGGCACTCGTGTACGTTTTATTGTTGGCATCATTCCCGCAACGCTGTTGTCTGTATAATTACTGTATCATGTTCCATGTCTTGTAATCACGCAAAATAAAATACAATGTATAATCATTGCCGTGTACACTGTCCGAAAATGCATGTGTGGTAGAAAAAGCTAAGTTTCTTCATTGTTCTCAATCCCAATGTGTGCGAGGTCCAATCCCATTTTCTCAACCAAGAAATACCTATCCTCTTGCACACCTTCCAGCAGATTGATGCAGTGAGGAACCATGCCGACGACAGAACAAATAGCAGTGACTTTGATGGCACATAGGCTGGCATTGCCTAGCTTTGTGCTTGAGACAATGACTCCGAATGACTCCTGAAATATGTAGGGCTGTGGAGGTGAGTATAACATGACCAAAGCAATATTTGCAAAGTGGTACTGCCGGGGCTGTTTGGGGTCAGGGTCACCATATATGTCATCACCGCCATCCTGCACAACCACTCTGGCAAAGTATTGCACTTCTGCAATGCGATGCTCCCCCCCAATGATAGCCTGTAACTCTGACAGTAAGCATTTAGAGGTACGAGGAGCAGTAACAAAAGGCTCACAACAATGTTTTGAGCCATATGTAGTTCCTTGAGTGGCTTCTGTGATTCAACAAACTCGGAGTGTGCAATCTGCCCATTTGGCAGGCATAAAAGTCCCCAACAATGGACATGCAGTATCTCGGGTTGTCCAGCATACTGAGAAATGATTTGTGCTTCAGGGCCATGCACCTTGATCAGGCGTTTGTCGCGTTTTGGCAACAAGACATAGCCATTGCCCAAGTCCTCAGATGCATGAGGATTGCCACCTTTGCCTGTGAGATCAAGATCAGGAATCATGGCTTTAAGAGCATTGACCTGGCAACGACGGATGCCCTGCTGGGCAAGGTTGGAGAATGGATCAGATGGCTGGCAAATCTCTTGTCCAAGGTTACCAATTGTGCGCTCCATCGTCCATTGGGAGGAGCATATAGGCGAACCAACACGGGCAGCTTCCGAGGCGAGATGGTTTGTCAGGTGGACACAGGGGCATATAAAGTGAATTTGATCTGTGTGCCATTGGTAGTATAATATCTCAAACTTGTTCTCCCATTCTGCTAGATAGTTCTGAGCACATTGGAGTTGTGCCAGAGTTATGCTGTACTGACCCATGATACAAAAACCTGTGACGAACTTGCAAAAATTGCGCCAGAGGTCATGGGGAAGAATGCCATATAGAAGGGCCAGACAAAGAGAGTATATCCAGGTGATGTATTCGGCTGCTTTATACCACAAATTTGCATGGAGCGAGGGGTGTACTACCAAAAATGTGTAGTACTGATTACCTAATGTTGTGTAGTGTTGATGTGATAGTGTTCATTACCAAAAATGCGGACTGTTGATTAGCCATTATTGTGTGGTATTGTTGTAGTGCACCACCCAAAATCTGTAGTGTTGATTACCCAATGTTGTGTAGTGTTGATTACCAAAAGTGCGGACTTCTGATTAGCCATTATTGTTTAGTGTTGATTACCAAAAATGCGGACTATTGATTAGGAAATGTAGTGTAGTGTTTGTGTATTGGAGTTGATTACCAACATTGTGTAATTTTCATTAACTAAATTCAGTAGTGTCAACACTTGATTACATAAGCTCTCCAAGCGCCACTACTCAAACATTACCATATTTGGTCAATAGTTGACTTCAAATATTCCCACCTTTGTTCTGGTACTTTTCTTCCCCTTCTGTGCTTCCTGGTCCAAATGTACTGTAAAAATGATTCTGTATCCCATATTACCCTATAGGATCACCATTGGACCCTCATCTAAATGTGCAAGGGGCTCTGTATCCCCAGAGAGTAGTGCAGGCTTAAAAACACCAAAAATGTTCGCATTTTTGATACATTCAACATATCAGCTTAAAGAATGCATCCCCATACAGGGGATATATGTACCTACAACATATTTACAGTCCACAGCATGGGATCCATGTCCTGGTGCGATGTTTTATGTTTTTCCTTTGCAAACATATCACCATGGCAGGCAATTACTAGGAGGTATGGTGGCTACTGGATGGTCTCCAGTGGTATTACTATGCTATACCAAAGTCCCAATACAATCTAGTGAGCAGCTGACCACTCCAAGAGGAGCAGCATAGAAAACAGCACTTTCATAACAATAGGTGCTGTATGATCCTCCAGATCAGGTATGCACAATATGACTATCTCAAAAGCTGGGGGATACCATACAGTAGTGGATACAATTTACTCAAGTCAATACCACTTGATGTGGGGGAGGGAAGGGCACAATAACATACAGAAGGCGTGGGAAAATACCCCACAAAATGCGGAGATATGCAAAAACATTACTTATCTTGAGAAATTTACAGTCACTGCAAGGCCAGATTGGGAGCGGGGGCACATGCCTTGCCTTTCCAGGAAAGAGGGGGCGGGACCCCGACAGTCAGGAGCCCATGTCAGCATGGGGGTGCCTTGCTGGGATGGCATCGTTGCTGTAAGTCCGCGAGTGTCAGTGAGCGTGAGCTGTGACAGGCGTGATTGACGGAGTGCTCGACAGAATGGAATGGGTGCTGGGCTCAGGCTGAGTGAGACTGTCCGAAGGCCGAGGGATGAAAAAAACTCAATTTGGTGGCTCACTGTGGGATCACCAGACTCATCAGAGGGACAGAAAAGGCAACATAGCATTGTAGTGACTCTAAGGAACGCAAATATGAAGAACTGACTCTAGGGTACAGGAACACAAATAAAAGGAAATGTCTAGTTGAAAAACCAAAATGAAAAATGAAAAAGATTGCTGGTCACTGTTGTCGTCACTGCTGGGCAGTGTGGGAAGCCTGACGACGCCCTCGAACCTCCGCATCTCCTTGAACCTGGCGAGCGTGGGTGATGGCTCTGAAGAGCGCTGCAATGCCCTTCTCGATGGCATCCCCATATGCCTGAATAAATTCCTCCTCGTTTCTATTGTACCTGAGTGAACACGTCAGTGAGCATTGACATGATATTAAGAAAATTGAGTGAGTAGGCACTCACCGCTCAAGGAATTCGGTTGCAATTGTGCGCCGCCGGTTGTACTTTGATTGCCACTTGCGGTTGGATCTGTGCATATACTCATACGGCCAATCTTTGAGGGGAATGTATAACTTTAGTTGTGGGTCACCTTCCAGCCAGTGTTGGACAACGATCCTCCACCCTTCCCTTGCTGGGGTTCTTGTCCTATGACCAGGCACATTGGGAATGACGATGAGACTTGGGCATTCAGAGTAACTACTTTCGGAAGTGACTGCTGGTAGCTGGGTGACCAGTAGTTGCACAGATGTGCAAGTGAATGAAAAGTGTCGTGGGCCAATGAAGTTTCTCTCAGGTACTGGGACAACCGGTGGACTCGGAGTGGGTACTAGGCTCATCGGGAGGGCACCATGCTCTGTCACACATGCACAGTCCACTGCTCAAAGTAAGAAATCAACATTGAAGAGAGGCAAATTCAAACAGCATACCTCTAGTACCAAAAGCCAGGGAATAATTGCCAATGCCCGTTGTACTAGGTAGCGGGCCCAAGCGTGTAATGATGGCTTCAGTGAGACCGCAGAGAGAATTTGTGACATTGCCCAGCATGTCTTCGATGTGCCCAACCTTGGTACACACAGTGGACATGGAGTTGTCCAAGGTTGCGACTGCATTGCGGATCTCCCTCAAATCTGCAGTTACCAATGAATGGAAGGAACGAAGTTCCTCTCTTGAGGCCGGTGCTAGAAGAGCGCGGTCAGCAATGAGTGACATATCGGCGTCACTTTGACGGGGACGCCACAATGCGTCACTATAATCGTGCTGGTAGTAATGTAGTTCGTCCAAAAGGTAACAGATCAGGGTGTAGTTCTCCAAGTGCAATGGTAACAATGTCAAAAGAAAAAAAGACGAGAAAGGAAACTCGACACTCAACATGTTCCCCCTCTGCCCATCCGCCCCACCATCGAACCACATCCAAGTCCCATTTTTCTTCTCCATGTGCCTGGATGAACCGATATTGCGCTCCCCCCATTGGAAACAATGCGTCAAGAAATTGCCTTCAATACCACTGCCTGTCGTCGCTTCATTGATGTATTTCTGGATCTTATCATGCAATATTGGTTCACCAGGGTACACAGCTCCATTTGCACTAATTGCAGGGAAGATAAAGTCTCCATCTGCCATCGGACAGCCAAGATGTGCATACTCTAGCCACCTCGTCCAAACGAGCAGCCAGACAAATGAGTCACAGGCCATCAAGTCGGGTCGTGGGTATATCTTGTAATGATTACCTATGGCAGCAGCATTAGGACAGTAGCTGCATCAGATCTCAAGCAACTTACTTCATAGGTCTATTTCTCGGTTACCCTTGTCAGTCTTTTTTTGCCATCCTTTCCTATTCTTTAGATGGATCTCGTAATAAACTTCGTGATCACTATCGGTTAAGGTATCATCCGCTCCCTGTAGATATTTGAGAAGGACAAAGTCTGCCTGTGAGACATCCATTTGAATATCTTCGCGTTTGAGCTTCACAAACTCAAAGCACCTGCCAAAATTATTTGGTAAGCCAAGACAGATCAATAGACATCTGAATTAATGTTGTACCTGCTCCAGATCATCCAAGCTGTGGAAGTAAAGGCAAGGAATTGAAGGTATTTCGTGATCTGCCTCTTTGCACTGTCGCTGATGCCACATGTGCTGGGTAAAAGCCTTCCCGTAGTTAGCACAATGCTGAGGAAATTCAATGCGCTTCTGATTTCTGGACAAGTTGATTTTGTCCACACAAGAATCTTATCCATATGTTCTCTCTTCATCACGGATGAATGCACGCAGTCAGCTCCTTCAGCACCTATTTTGTGTTTGACTGCTGTCATGATATCCGCAACATCTGCTGAGTTTGCAGGGTTCCCTTCCCATCGCTGTCGTGCATCATTATGATGCCATTTATTACGGTAGGTGTCACCATCACTAATGACATGGCCGCATTAATTCATTGAAGCATAAGGCAATTGAAACTCACGTGTTGTCCCACAGCTTTTTGTAGGCTGCATGCACACCTTCAACTGTGCTCTGACCCCACTCTTGGCCGAACCCTTTCAATGACAAGTACAAGGAGAGTGCCTTGGCAGAGAACCTATTTGGTATGTCTTCAAATGCATGTTTGAATTCTGGGTCCTTGAAGTCTTTGAGACTGCTGCCAGAAGCATCATTTCCACCACTAACAACACTCTGCAGCCACTCGCGCCCTCGACGGACATGTCCAGCATAAGCCTTCTTGGTCTGGTTGGACTGTAGGTGTGTGTCTTTGCCCTCCTATGAGATCTGCTTAACCTGTTCTAATGTTGAGCTCTCCGGTCCTTGTGTCTTCTTCTTGGACTTGTTTGGAGACTTGGGAACCACAGGTTGTTTCTTGACAGATGCTTTTTGCCTCGTCATATGTCCGTTACATGTAGTTTGAGTGTTCAGGTAGCCAGGGGGTTTGCAGTACTGGGAATAGTCAAGAGATGGTTCACACTATTTGAAATGCGAGTACGACACAAAGTCTGACATCAAACAAGGTCAAGAAAAATCTAGCGTGATACAGATCTTCGTCAAGTCTACTATTGCTATGATGATTTAAGACCCTCCTGACAACTTTTCAATCCAAAACTATGAGATCCACGATGCTATCCTTCTCATATATAATTCCAACTTCATTTTCTTTCTCGAGAGGCATTGGTGCCTGCAGGTGAGATTAGCAAGTTTCCATCTGCACGATATCGAGGCCACGTACCAACACCATCTTATGACCAGTGACTCGAGAGCCCTGTGATAAATGGGGTGCACCATAGTCAACCACACAGGCTGGTATTTCCATAGCGTGAATGCGCCGGGCTGCAATTAGAGGTTTTTGAGCTGTGCCAACATGTCCTGAAATGCCAAACATGGTCACTGCATGAAGCGATACATTCCGAACAGACACATTGTACACAGTAAGCGGCTGAGCAGGTGTTGACTTCTGATGTGAGGTTACAATGTGAAGATCGGCAGGTGAAAACATAAAGGCCATGTTACGTGGTTGAGGGAGCTTGATGGAAACATCAGCTGACTTTCTTGTAACGACATTGGTAGCTTACCTGACAGAGCGTGCGAACGACTACAGCAGTCCAAACACCACTCAAATTTTTGAGGACCACTTCTGCAGACCAAGAAAAATGCTGTACACAGAATCGGCTGATAGCTGTCAGATCAGGTTGACGACATGTCCCCAAGTCAGAAAGGTCAGGCTCATCCTTCGACCATGAGGTCAAAGGGGACAAATAGCCTGCAATGATAACAGGATCAGGGAAGTCAGTCATGCCCTGAATGACATGAGCAAGGTCACAATATTTGCGCTGCAAGATTCCAAGGGGATCCGAGGTAAGAACCCTACACAACTCCTTCTGCCAATCGACAAGGAACGTTGCAACAAATTCAAGTAAGGGAAGTGTGTTTGCAGCATGTAAGAGCGTGTCACCTAGCCCATACTGGGCAAGCCTGTGTGCAATACCAATACCACATCCTTGAATACCATCCTGTCAAAGCTGTGTCAGTGAATAATGATCAGGACACCAACAACATACACTGTGGTCACCGCAACTCATAAGTGCAATAAGAAGTAACCCACCAAACCAGTAAATTGATTTACCTCCAAATAACACATGATGCACCAAACACGAGCATGTCACTGTCATCTGACACAATGGCATCAATGGTGCTGAGGGCATTGAGCTTGGCAAGCTCTGCCTTAGCTTCACCAGGGGCCTCAGAAGGATATCAGCACTTGCAGCAGCTGTTGCGGCAATGAACGTACCTCGTGCCAGGTAAATCCGAAGGCGGAAAGTAGTTCTTGAAAGTGTCATGTAAGGAAATGAGGTACACTCTTGTACTTTCCGCATGCCCGTCTTGGCATTTGTGGTCCATCGAAGACAAAGTGGGCATGGAGTAACATCTGTGAGATGGTGACAAGGTGATAAAATATGGTTTGGATCTCAGGGGATTCACCAGTGCTCGCATTGTTATCATCACAAGCGGTATGCATCCAGAGGCTATGTAGATCATTGTAAGTCAGTTTGTGTGTCCTGGATGCAATTCAGCATGCACCTTACCTTGCATTAAATCCAACACGCATGAGCTGCGGGGCATCCCCTGTATTGAGTGGGCGAAAGCCCTCACTAACAACAAACTCGTCCAGTGCACATCGACTCGCAGCAGGTGCAACAACCTGGAAGCATTAGTTGACTCTCAACACAAGTCAGCATGGTTGACTTACCATCCATAATCTGTCAATTCCCATGGTGCTCATATTGAAAAGGCTTGAGGGGGTGGATGCACACGTGCTGTGATTTGTAATCAGGGGCTGTGAGGTGACCTGACTAGCCAGGTACCATGAGGGAATATGAGGATAGCAAGACGGGGCCTGGCGTGAACAAGGCAGTAATACATATCGACGATGGACTGCATTCAGAGTGCTCAGCCATCACCTTGGCATGTGTTGTAACATCGGTAGGTGAGAGGTGGTTAAGCTCGAGCACCTGAGTCTTGATCCACCCAAGAGGATCAAGGTCTTTTAGTAAGAAGTCATCCCTGGGAAGCTGCAAGGGAGGTTCAACAGTGTTGTTGCTTCTGCGCTGAGGTGGCCAAGCTATTGCCTTAATTTCCTTGATGTGTTTGTTATCAGGGGGGAGGGGGGGACTCTGTACAGGAATGCAGCCACCTGGGTCCAAAGGTCTGCAGTGGGAATGAAGGCATGCAGAACGTTCTTCAGCAGGACATATATGTAAGATCCAGTGTCATCCTTCACGTCACCATTAGACATGTAGATGTGCTGTAGGCGAAGAGAGAGATGTGTAGAGGAGATTTCATGGACACGCCAGTTCGACTTGCTGCTGAAGACCTGTTGTTCGTAATTAGTAGTTGTCACAGTCTGTATGGTGTCACCGTGGATGTTAGTCGTTTGGCTATGGAAAGGCATTAGCTTTACTCAAAGATGTGGCGTGCATCAACTTACGTCTGAATGGCGGTGACCTGGCCCTGTGCCTCAGTGCTCTTCTCAAGTTCTGCCAATTGCTGTTGTTGCACCAAGGGTGCAACAATGAAACAAGACATATAAATAGCAATTCTTGTCCATTAAATAGGGAGTTATGAGGCCAGGTGGTGACACCACTGTACACATATCTGGCTTCTTTCATCGAGAAGAAAACCTGCTCTAGATGCAACTGACAAGTGAGAGATGTATATGTACAATATTACCATACTGCTGGGGAGGCGAAGGGCAAACATCTTGCTTTTGGTTGGTGGTGCATGAATGTGTTTTGATAGCTTCGAGTACCCCGGTGATGTGGAACCAACACGATCTTGGCGGAAAGATCCTTGATGCCGACTGGGGTGGGGGGTGACACAGATGAGGCGGGTGACAATGTAGATTATGAGGGTGAGTTGAATGAGGGCAGTGAAGGCGCGTACTGTGCATTGGGTGGAGAGTACCATTGCTCATTGGACGGCGACGGGTGAGGCCACAGGTGGGGGCAGCAAATGGTATGACAGCAGGTGGTGGGGTGGACTTCTTCATTGGCAGAGGAATATAAGTGGGATATGGCCAGGGCCCGCAAAATCCTTGTGTACCATGTCTTCGAATTCCTTCAACATCACCAGGTCGACATTCAGCTCCCCCTCCAAATACTGGCACATCTCTCTCTCCATCTGATTTATCTCCCTCAGCTGGAACATCCCCTGGGCAACGATTGATGCAGATGACCTGAAAGATGATGTCATGAATCTCACTGGCAGTTAGTGAAGCGATATTGACGTTGTTGCGCTTTGCCAAAATCCTTTGTACACTGTCAATATGAGTGTTGCATGCTAAAGATGAACCAACTCACAGCCAAGATGAGATCCTTCACTGCAACCTCGACCTTGATCCACTCCCCGTCAGAAAGCGATGGCCACACAAAGTGAGGCTTTGTGATCACGTTCTTATCTGGGTGCAAGATAACCTTGGCCTTTTCATTGTTGACGTGTAAACCGCGAAGTAATAGGATGAGACGAGAGAATGCAGTATGGCTGGAGATAGACTTTAGCCCATCATTGTACAGACTGAATAGAACCATCTGAGGTTGTGTGGCATGCTACAAGAACCAACTTAGAAAGACGGCACCAGGGTTGGTAATGGAGCACCTACCAGAATTAGGTCACCGAACTTCTCCATCTAGATCCAAGCTTGGAACGGGAGTTGAAGCTTGCTACCCTTGATGATGATGTTGGGGAAGTCGAGCAAGTGGACCTCAAGGGGATCTACATATTCGTTTCGAATGGTTACATGGAGAATGATGAAACACGTTAAGCATGAAATGTACCCAACATGCCCTTGTGAGTCACAATGACCTGCTTAGGCTGCTCTTTGATGGGCAACGAGCAGACCAAGGCAGCAACTTCTTCGGCGGTCTTCCATTTTGCGAACTGTCCAAGATGCTTCTGGCTCGCCCAGACGCTAGCATGGCCTTCAAAAACAATTGGCCAGATCTCGGGTTAAATATGAAGATAGCGCCATCTGAAAAAAGTATTTAAAACCTTTAACACAATAATTCCTACTAGGCAGAGCACCTACTGATAGGCTTGGTGGTCAAGTTACCCTCAAATGTCTTGTGGATGGTGACACGGTAGACATTGGTGTCGTCCACGAACCCTATGAGTTGATTAGTATCCAGTTGATATTGTACATATATATATGGACTGAGGCGCTTACATTTGATCTGATTGAAGAACAGTTTGGAGTAGTTCTGGCTATTCAGGTATGGTTCCGTTGGCTCTGAAGAAGGCAGCTGGAGACCCTTCCCGATGCGCCCTCACAAAACATGACAAGCAGGGTTTGCCTTCATAATTTTCGTCATGGCTTGTTGGACCAAAGGCTTCATGCCAGCGAACCAGTTGCAATATGCTGACCAGAGGTTGTATGCGAGATCCATGCCAACCATGGAACCTGTAGGGGATGGGTACGATACCTGACAGGGAAGATAGAGAGTCAGTAGATAAGATATGAGAACAAATCTGTACGCATACATAGCCTAAGAACTTCATGCGTGTATATCGCTCAATATCATGTGAGTCGAAGTCACCCCAACAGAGCTGGACATCGATCCAGTATTTGTTACTCATTGTACCATCCAGAACATCTTTATTCTGGTACAGGAAATTCACATCAGCTCAATTTGAGAAAACTGCAGGCAAAGGAAAGAACATACATTAGTGACCAAGGAAGGTCAGTTTATATTACACTTGTAGGCCGAGAATAACAAGATGTCCACACAGGACACGTTCATTTTGTAACTCTTTAGAGGGTGGATCATTTATTTTTTGGACCGTCTCGATCTGCAAAGGCTCAAGTTCTTGATCAAATGCTTGACAAGCCTATGACAATGCTCTCGTAAACTATGGATATCGCTCAGAGAGAGAACTCACACTTATATGCTAAGAATTGACTTACTTTTCTGCCACAAATGGGCCCAGAAGATCTGGATCAAGCTGATCCTGAGGGTAGGGATCTTGTCGTGCATGAATGTATCAGTCAAGTCAAGTTATACCTGGAAACCGACGTAGACGTTCACTCAATTGATCGTCAGGCTCCACCACAGCGTGAAATGGTGGTTAGGAATTTGGTTGAGACCCAAACGTTGTGCATTGGGGAGTTTTTTGTATTGCATAGACTCATCAAAACTGCATGCCTTCTCCCAGAAGAGATCCTCCCATGTCGGGAAGTATGTTCCCTTGAATGCATGCTCCAAGATACCTTCCACACCACCCAACACAGCAATGGCATCAACACGATAGTTGCTGAGCTGCCACAGTTTACCGTCATGACGTTGCGACGTCCACCAGAATGAGTTACTGTGATCAACTTTGGTCAAACAGCCACAAAACAGGTAAGATAGTAGACTCACTGTTCAGGTAGCTGGTACTGTTTCCAGTCTGTGCACACACGCCAGCCGCGATCATAAGCAAGACTAAAGAACTCATTAGTCGAGGATCACAACAAAGAACCCGAATAGACTTACGTGTGACGATCCTTCTGGGAAAGAGATTGATACGTGGATATGTGGGATACCCTCCACCCCAACTGTCCTCTAGATCCTCAAGAGTAGGATACTAGTTTTGCACATTCACCTCCTTATGTTACATCAAGTACTACTCTGACAACCATGAGCAGAGTCCAAGAGGAGCATCCCGATGCGGAAGTGAGCAACCATGAAACAAAACCATGAGTAATCGCCAGGGATTAAAAGAGTGAAACTCACCTCCAATGCTTGTTCACTTTGACTGCCACCGTAAGTCACTCTGGGGGATAAGAACGTGGCCCATAGACAACATCCCAAGACTGCATTAACCACCCAATTCCTTCGGCATGTAGAAGACAACTGGTGGGAAACATGATGCTTGATATCCCATGATAAAATGCCATCAGCTCAATCAATGCAGTATAGAATGAGGGAAGGCCCTCCTGTCACCTTGAACTGGTCAGCTGCGATCTGGAAATAGCAACGGATGAGTCCACGAACGTTAGCACAATGGTTTGCAGGGGGAGAGGGTAGAGGAAAGGACTCAATGATGGATCAATGAGGCACGGAGGCACTACAAGGCCTCATGGTGATGCATTGACATAAATGGTCAAATGTGAACCCACAACCCTCGTGGTTCAACTGGTTCGAGCAGTAAATCTAGTAAAGTGCTGGCAAGGGGAGTAAAGTCAGTGTAAAGTAGAGTAAAGCAGTAAATTTACGGTGAGATTTACACAGAGGTGTAAATATGAACTGTAAAACTTGATCCTGTTGCCGACAGGCTGGGAGGATGGTGAGCGCTGACAACGCCCAGATGACGGCATTTCATCACTTGGAATGATGAAAAAGTTCTGCACCCAACTTGGTCATAGTACCTACCTGTCACCCAGAACTTAGAAGCAACTTGCTGGTATGTTGTCATAGTTGTTGCTGTACAACAGACGGTTATTATGCTGTTCATATGAAATCCAATGGCTAGTACACAGCTCATAAGCCACTACTAACTAGGTCGAAAAGCATGCATTGTACACCGGTGTAAGGGCTCAACGCTCATTGTTCATGCCGTCAGTGCATGCCCGCCCATGAGGTACACAGTGCCGTCACTCCAGCGGAACATTTCGCTTGATGTCGCGGCACCTCACATAATCCTGCTCCCGACGTCTGCTAAAGCACTGCCTTCCAATCACTGGGTTCCAGCGCTGAGACCCCATCCCAGGAATTTACAGTGTCCCTCTACAAATTTTTCCAGATAAACTGACATATCACACAACACATAACATCTACTGACCTAGAAATGCTACCAACAGCCTACTAATATCACATAATGCTTATACTCAGCTGTTCCTGACATGCTTAGAGGCACAAATCATTTGAACCAAGAACATGTTGTTCCTGTCCATATACACTGCAGCTTTGCACCTGCAGTACTGATATGATGTAGCACATTTCCGCATTTTTCAAACCTTGAATGATTTGTGCCTCTAAGCATGTCAGGAACAGCTGAGCATAAGCATTATGTGATATTAGTAGGCTGTTGGTAGCATTTCTAGGTCAGTAGATGTTATGTGTTGTGTGATATGTAATGTTTTTGCATATCTCCGCATTTTGTGGGGTATTTTCCCACGCCTTCTGTATGTTATTGTGCCCTTCCCTCCCCCACATCAAGTGGTATTGACTTGAGTAAATTGTATCCACTACTGTATGGTATCCCCCAGCTTTTGAGATAGTCATATTGTGCATACCTGATCTGGAGGATCATACAGCACCTATTGTTATGAAAGTGCTGTTTTCTATGCTGCTCCTCTTGGAGTGGTCAGCTGCTCACTAGATTGTATTGGGACTTTGGTATAGCATAGTAATACCACTGGAGACCATCCAGTAGCCACCATACCTCCTAGTAATTGCCTGCCATGGTGATATGTTTGCAAAGGAAAAACATAAAACATCGCACCAGGACATGGATCCCATGCTGTGGACTGTAAATATGTTGTAGGTACATATATCCCCTGTATGGGGATGCATTCTTTAAGCTGATATGTTGAATGTATCAAAAATGCGAACATTTTTGGTGTTTTTAAGCCTGCACTACTCTCTGGGGATACAGAGCCCCTTGCACATTTAGATGAGGGTCCAATGGTGATCCTATAGGGTAATATGGGATACAGAATCATTTTTACAGTACATTTGGACCAGGAAGCACAGAAGGGGAAGAAAAGTACCAGAACAAAGGTGGGAATATTTGAAGTCAACTATTGACCAAATATGGTAATGTTTGAGTAGTGGCGCTTGGAGAGCTTATGTAATCAAGTGTTGACACTACTGAATTTAGTTAATGAAAATTACACAATGTTGGTAATCAACTCCAATACACAAACACTACACTACATTTCCTAATCAATAGTCCGCATTTTTGGTAATCAACACTAAACAATAATGGCTAATCAGAAGTCCGCACTTTTGGTAATCAACACTACACAACATTGGGTAATCAACACTACAGATTTTGGGTGGTGCACTACAACAATACTACACAATAATGGCTAATCAACAGTCCGCATTTTTGGTAATGAACACTATCACATCAACACTACACAACATTAGGTAATCAGTACTACACATTTTTGGTAGTACACTACAACAACACCACACAATATTGGTTGATCAATAGTCCGCATTTTTGGTAATCAGCACTACCACACCAAGAGTACCCAACATTAGGTAATCAATACTACACATTTTTGGTAGTACACTACAACAACAACACTACACAACATTGGCCAATCAATAGTCTGCATTTTTTGTAATCAGCACTACCCCACCAAGAGTACCCAACATTAGGTAATCAATACTACACATTTTTGGTAGTACACTACAACAACAACACTACACAACATTGGCTAATCAATAGTCCGCATTTTTGGTAATCAGCACTACCACACCAATAGAACACAACATTAGATAATCCAAGCTGCACATCTTTGGTAGTCAACACTATCACACCAACAGTACACAATATTGCCTAATCAATGGTCCACATTTTTGGTGGTCAGCACAGTAATTTAATTCTGCAATGTGTATCAATTTTGGGTCTGACCCAGTTTTGCAATGGTTGACAACTTTTTTGCTCAACAGGCCTGACCCAGTTTTGCAGTACTTGACAACTTTTTTTCTCAACAGGCCTGACCCAGTTCTGCAATGTCAGCCTGACCCAGTTTTGCAATGCTTGACAACTTTTTCCTCAACAGGCCTGACCCAGTTCTGCAATGTCAGCCTGACTCAGTTTTGCAATGCTTGACAACTTTTTTTCTCAACAGGCCTGATCCAGTTCTGCAATGTATATACAATGTCAGCCTGACCCAGTTTTGCAATGCTTGACAATTTTTTCCTCAAAAGACCTGACCCAATTCTGCCATGTCAGCCTGACCCAGTTTTGCAGTAATTGACAACTTTTTTCTCAACAGGCCTGACCCAGTTTTGCAATGTATCTACAACATCGGCCAGTCCCAGCTTTGCAACACTTGTCAATTTTTTTGTTCAACAGGCCTGACCCAGTTTTACAATGCTCCCACCAGTCCCAGTTCTGCAATTTTTATCAAACATCAGCCCATCCCAGTTTTGCAGTGATTAATGTCCCTCAGGCCTGTACCAGATTTGCAATAATAGAAAACATTGGCCTGGCCCAGTTTTGCGAGCATCGGCCGGCGTTGGCTAGTCCCACCTTTACAGGCAAATGTACATGTCCAATGACCCACTTTTGCGAGTGCTTTTGACTGAACTATATGTGAAGAAACAGCACTCCTTGAGAAAGGTCTCGAGGCCAGTGCTCAGGCAGTCGTTGGATCATGATACAGACCATGTGGAATCCACAATCTGGGCCATCTGACTGGTCATTGCCTCCACCGTGGCTGTCAACCTGTCCATCTTCTCCAGGAAATGTCTGGTGTTAAAACCGGACCTCAAACCAGACAGACCCGCCACCTCCATGATCTTGTCATTGTCGATGATGACCTTCACTGTCTTCTTCTTCTTCCATTTCTCACTGCCTCATGGTGATGTCGTCACTCCCTGCTCTTTCACCTTGCCCTTTCCCTTGTCCACTACCAGACTGGACTCCCCCACCTCTGGCCACTCACACTTCTCCTTCAACCTGGCACACTTCATACATGCCTGCTGCTTGGGCTTCTCCAGGTCGCGCTCACACACCACGCAGTGCTTCACACAATGCACACATCTGTGTAGAAGTCAGTGGTGAATACAAGAGAAGGAATAAAAAATGTACCGGACCTTTCCCACCAGACTTGTCTCCAGTTCCTCCCTTGTCCTCTTCTTTGATGCCTCCTGCGCCATTGCTCTCTGCCTCGCTGCAACCTCTGCAGCCCTCCATTGCACCTCTGCTGCTTGCTTGTGTGCCTTGCGCTCTGCCTCCTTCCTCGCTTTACGCTCTGCCTCCGCCTTTGCTTGCTCTGCCTCCTCTCAAGCCTTTGCCTCCACCTCTTCATGTGCTCGTCTTTCCACCTCTTCCCTATGCTGCTTTTCCTCCCTCTTCACTTGCTTGTGTCGACGATGCTCCTTCGCTTTGGTGTTGAGAATGTCCAACTCGTCTTCACTACCAGACTGTGTTGAAGCAATACCTATATATGTAGAGGAACTGCTACTCCAACTCACCTGTTGGGTGGAGTGCACAACCAGAGATGGTAGTGGTAGCTGGTCAAGAGCTGTTCTATTATATAAGTGATGAACGTTGTTTATATACAACAAATAGTGTGATGTGTGACTGTGACGCGTGACGTGTGACATGTAACATCTACTCTAAAGAGGACTATTACTAAGTCTACACTAATATGGGTCACAGTCTTGTGCGCACTTCGTCGACGGTTTACACCGGGTGCACGTGCAACTTCAACAGACTGAAGCTCCAGTGTCGACGCTTTTGTCCAGTCTTTGGACTCAGCAGTAGGGGCAGCAGGGGTGATGGACTTGGCAGGTGCAGACATGTTGTTAGAAGGCAGGAAACTGGGGCAAGAGCAAAAAACCGTCTGATCTTTATAGATCCAAGATTCGTACTCAGACAACCACTCCGGACTCTGCATTGTCTTAGGCGACCACACATCAGCCTCATTGGGGCCTTATGGGTTCGGCCCTAAAAGGGGGATACTGTTATGACCATGTCCAACTCCGGGTCTTATCCGGTCACTCTGGTCACATCGCAGCTCTCTACCCCAACTTTGGTCACTCATCACTTGCTCCAGTCATGGACGTGCAGATAACCTTCCGTTAAGTACGACCCTTGGTCTATACCCCATTCACTCTTACTACACTTTGCCATCTGCCCTGCCTTGACGTGAGTTCTCCATGAACTCGATATATCCTAGACCTTGTAGCATTTTCACCGGACCTGATTTATTTTACCCAGACCTGACTTTATTTTCACCAGACCTGACCTAGTCCTAACTCTGGTCATCCCTTGTCCGCTATTAGGTTGTTTACTTGTCACTGTATGTACTCGACCCTAGTTTCTACTTAGTATAAGTACCCTCTAGTTTACCTTGTACACCTCAGTCTGAAATCATCTAAGTCACTACTCCTGTTCCCCTGTCTGTCTCCGTCTGACTGGAACCTACGCAAGGGGTCAATGCTCGCCGTCCTTGTCATTGAATCCAAACGGTCGCAACTCCAGCCTGGGCTAACCTCTGCCCAAATCCCTGATCTCCCCTCTTGTCCACTTTCGTCCGGACTTGTCCGGACCCCCTACCGGAGTAGACCCAGACTTGACAGGTCTCTAATGTTGGACTGCCAGAGTCTTGAACTTCATCCAAGGTTGTGTCATCTCAAAAGCCAGCTTCTTCACAAAAATCAAGAGAATCCAAAGCTTCAGCTTCAATACCTGCTGGAACCAATGGAGTTTCAAGCAGCCCTATTACACATTTATTAGTAATCATTGTACTGTACTACTAGTGGACATATTATTTAATGCTTACCTTTGGCATACTGCCTAGCTCAAAAGTAGGCTATGTTGTCAAGTCGCTGATTTGTGACCAGCATTTGACCCAGAGCTTGATAATGGTTTGACCTTCTCCAAGGCTTCTTAACAGCTTGAATGTGTTTGGACTCAGTAATTGATGAGCAAAGACCATTAGGTGCCCCAAACTGCTGCACCATTTCCTGATAGTGTTGAAGAGCATGAATGCGAGGAATGGATATACCATCAGGACGAACTTGAACTTTGTCAAAGATAGTATGCTCAGTTTCAAAGCATTTGAGAGCATTTTCCATTGCTTCCAAATCAGCCTCATCCAAAGTGGATTGGTGCACAATGTAGCAAAAATCCAAGAATGCTGCAATGGATTGTACCATTTGATTGGGTACATAATGGACAATGGCAGGAAGAAATACCTATAATACAAAAATGAAAAATAATAGAACAAAAGGTTTTTAATCTCACTTTCATAAGAGCCTTTGAGTCATTTCCAGTCCACTGTTTAAATCCATGACCTTGAGGGAAGTGTCTGAGACCTGGAAAGGGTGGAGCAGCAGCAATACTAGAATTATTATTTATTAAGTATTATCCTAACATTGTTACTAGGGTGTAGATTCTTACCAGCGATCAATATCAGCCAGAACAGCAGATGCATTTTCTTGATATGCCCATTCAATATACTTCTCTACCCAAGATACTAAATGATCTTTGAATGTCCCCTTGATAATTTGATGAAGAATATCTGGGGCAATTAACTGATGTATATCTGCTCTAGGAAAGGCAGCTGTAAATGGCTAATTTATAGTTAAATAAATGGTAGTATCCTGACAATTACTCAAAGGCTTACCAAAATATCATCAATTACCCCATACTCTTTCCAAAGCACTTGTGATCGAAACTTCTCCATCAGGAGTCTAGTGTGTTTCTGATGATGTGGACAAGCATTCTCTTTGCTATCCAAATCTGTATGATGTGTAGTGCATCTAAAACAATATTTGTTGAACTACAATGTAAATAGTTTAGATGCATTACCCACTTTGGACACCATCCTTGAACAATACAAGCCAACAAGGCTTGCTCTGGATAATCAGCAATATATGGACCAATACCATAGATAGCCCTTCGATAATGCCCATCAGCACATAGTGTTACTTCTGGTTTCAACATTGCTGGGCACATAGTTTCAAGTGCAGCAGTCAATGAGGAATGGAACAAATGACAATGAAAAGTGTGAAATTCTGCATCTGATTCAAATTCTCAATCCGCTATCATTGCTCATATTAAATAAATTTTAAATTTTAGAAGAGAGCTTACTTACTTTTGGGTATAGAAAGAAATCCTAATAGGCTCACAGCTTGACCATGGCCATGGCATGCACAATTATGCACATTACCAGTACTAATGTAGATTGGCCAATACTCATTATTGCCAGTTGCAACTGAGACAGTGGTTTTGTCACTTCCTAGAATAATAGGCACAAACATTGCACCATGATTTTCTGGGTCTTTTGAAAGTTCATTCTAGTAAAATTGAAGTCAGTAAAAATAATATCAGCAAATCACAAATCCTTACACACTGTTCCCATGCCCAGTTTCCAGTCATGAAATCTGACCAAACACGCTGATGATTATGACCAAACACTTGACGAGGAGCATAGTCAATAAAGTCCTTTATCTCTGGATTTGATAGTTGCTTCTGAACCAAAGCCTTTGGATCCCGAATCCATATATCATAAGTTCCTCGTTTCCAGGTTGGTACATTGAAATCTCCATCTTCAAAGCTTTCCACATCAGCATGCTGTATTAAAATGCATTCCCATTTCTCTCCAGGGGAAATATCATCAATCAAGCCATATAGCTCTTTATGGTTGGCAAATGGTGGGGTTCCCCTTTCATCCAGGGCTGCCAGTACATCCATCAATTCATCAATTCGACCACCAGGCATTTGGTCACGACAATATAAGAAGTCTGCAAGCTCAAATTGAGCACGACTTTGAAATGGGTGCCAAGATCCATCTGTCTGATCAGCAGTTGAACTTGGGACACTAGTAGTATCAGATGGTAGATTTTGACCATCAGTATTACAAGGTGTACCTAGGCTCACCAGTCATCAGTCATTTATTATTAGATCTGAACAATTGAACAATCATACCATCCAGAATGGGGTGAACTGTAAAGTAGGAACCTTGAAGAGGCACCTGTGCTCCCAAATTTCCCTCTGAACCACCTTCTGGGTTTGAGTTTCCCCCCTGGAAAGGATGTTGATGAGGTCGAGATGGTCTTTGAAGTGTGCTATGAACAGCATTTCTATGTCATACATAAGCTCCTTGTGACACAAAGCCTCTTCGACATGAGGGTGCAACTGGATGTGCACAGTAGAACTGATGTGGCTTATATGTTGAAGCCATGGCACCTAGTACTGTAACTTGGTTGAATAGTTTTACTATAGTCCAAATAAATAATAGCTAGCATCATCATGATGGATGAAGATTTACTATGGCATTACCTGGTTTGTCACAAGCACAAAGTTCCAACTGTGAGACTTGTAAGTTCATGCAGACAATCCATGAATCCTATGACACCTACATGTTTTCAGTCAATGGTACTCAACCACAAGAACACAGTAAAAACTCCCAGAGTTTCTGATTTGCTCAGCTCCAACAATGGATGAGAATAAAGTCACACAGGCTCTACACTACATACAAAGCTGAACAATGAGTACAAACATGGTGCAAAGGTTTGTGGTGCAGTTTACATTTGTTTGTTGCATGCACACAAAGTTCCAAGACTTGTTTGTGATGACCTGTGACCTTCTGTCAACACCACCTCCTTTCCTCTGTCAATGGTGGTCACTCAACCAAAGAATAAGGAGGCTCACCCAGGGATACCTGACCTGCCTAGTCCCAAACAATGAGCAGGTCAATCCAAAGTCACCAAGGGGACACAACAGAAACAGCACGAACTTGCTGTCACAGAGGTGGCTGCCCTTGAGATGGAGTTACTTATAGAGCAGGAATGTGCTCGAGCAAATGCACGTCAGCCCGCCGGCTCTGGTGTCAGCAAGAAGCCACATGGCCAGATAACAGGACAAGTGGGCAGCCAACGAAAACCATCAGTCAAGTTTGCTAACTTGGGGGCAGGTACATACGACTGTTTTACAGTGCAAGTAAAGAATACTAATGTCAGAGTGATAGCCACAATGTCTCCGAGACACAATGACAGAGATGATGATCAGACAATGGCAGACACGACAGCAGTGCCACAGAAACAGAGATCAGTTGGTGGACGATCTGGTAATCAAACAGCTGCGGTAACTGTGGAGGGTGATGGAGGCAATCTAATTACTGATGAGGTGGTGTGGACTGAAAATCAAGATGGGGGTCATGCCAAAATGGAGAGTGCTGATGGAGGGTCAGACTTGAAGCAGAACTCAAAGGTATGCTCACCAAACTTGAAAGTGGGTGCATTGAACTTAATCAATCATCCCGACAGAAGGGAATGGTGAAGGGGAAAGGGGTGGCTGGCACAGTGAGGGACGCAGTTCATCTGCAGAAAGAAGCACTGAAGAAAAACTCACATCAGCCAACTGCAGGCACGTCATCCGCTCCACTTACCAATAGCCCTGA
This sequence comes from Scleroderma bovista, assembly GCA_037178675.1. Classification (NCBI taxonomy): domain Eukaryota; kingdom Fungi; phylum Basidiomycota; class Agaricomycetes; order Boletales; family Sclerodermataceae; genus Scleroderma; species Scleroderma bovista. Next base: position 49,690 of record JAYMGJ010000542.1, read on the forward strand.
CAACAGAGAGTCTTCAGAGGACAATGACAGTGGAGGACAACAGGGTATTGGAGAGAAACAAGGGAGCATGGTGAGGGGAAAGAAAAGAGCTGGCAATGAGGCCAGTGAGGCTGTGGACAGCACGAAGAGGAAGACACCTGCAAAAGGCAATTCTGAATCCGATTCATCTGAGTCACCTCCATGGTAAGTGACTCGTGTTTCACGTGTGTTTGTTTGCAGCTCACCATCGCTCTCCCATGGACTTAATCCGCACTCCCATCATTTCCATTGTTTATCACAGGCCTCCAAAGAAGAAAAACCGGCTGTCTCTCATGCCCACCTCTGAATGCTCTCCACAAGTTTCAGGCTTCCTTCCCAACTGGAAGCCTGATGTTTGCTGTAGCTCTACACAATCCAAGCCAGGATCTGCATCAAATACAAATCCCTCAAAACACTGTAAGTTTGCCTCCTTTTAATGGCCTTATACTAACTTTCAATGCTTTCAGCACTAAGTACTACAACTCACTCTCAACCCGGTAAGTTATCATCACGTTCCATCAATTCTTGCTACTAATTACGAACTTTAGCCCTTGTTTACCAGTCTTATGGTGGACTTGCTGATCAAGCTGATGCAAACACTGATGACCCTGTCTCCTTGCAATCAGATTTTGAACCACCTTCCCCATCACAGTACAACCTGCCGTACTCTTCATTGCCCGTCATGCGGGTCTCTCATGCATCTCAGCATTTGGAGACTGTGATCCCAGGTGTTGAACCTGACAAGGTAATATTCAAGCATAACAGCACTAACAGACAGCCAGGTCGAGACAAAGAAACAATGGGACACGAACACAATGATAACGATGACAAGGAAGATAGCAGGCACAAAGTGGCTGCAAGCAAACTGCTTTCAAAGGTAAGATATTTACATTACTTTAGACTATGTAGTTGTGTTCACCAATGCCCTGTCAAGGCAGTGCCAACATGTTCATTAGTGCCTAGGACGAATGTTGGCGCAAACACACCAGCATCATCCCAAGGTCCAGCCCAACATGTGCCCACCGTGTCTGCACAGAGATGCCAGGCAGTACCCACCAGTGTGGGTCGTCAGCAAGGAAATCCAACTTGTAACAATGAACAAACGGAAGACAGCAAGGGTGAGGCAAGCAGGCTACCCAAAGTAAGTACTGCTTTTCATTTGCAGCCCAACGTGTGCCCACCGTGTCTACACAGGGATGCCAGGCAGCGCCAACCAGTGCAGGTCATCAGCAAGGAAATCTGACTCGCGACAACAGATGAATGGAAGACAGCGAGGGTGAGGCAAGCAAGCTACCCAAAGTAAGTACTGCTTTAATTTCAACTATCTATTCACATTTTCCAGCCGCCTGTGAAGGTAACACGTCCATCTACATTAACATGCAAGGTACCTGGCACATCCAAACATAGTTCAACTCATGGGCCCCACCCAGCAGCTGCCACATTAGAATGTGATGGTGATCAAGAGGCGCCAAGCTCTGATGACGACAATGACAGCCACGACCTACAGGAAAGACAACAGCCTGGAAGACAAAAGCGGCGCAAGGCATCGACATTCTGCAATGTGGACCTCCCTGGTCTCCTGAGTTCAATGTTGACATGGCACAATGGATTCCTTCCGCTTTGGTTTCAGTATCTTGCAACAGTTGACAACATTTGGAGTCTTAGCCACCTGGAGCACATTGCTACAGCACAAACCATCTGGAGCCACATGATGGGGAATATTCCCCATATTCTTGCTTCTAATGACGAGCCAGTTTTCTATTTGATAGTCTCCATGCTATTCTACCACCCATAACTAACCTTTTTCATTCATATTTGAAGCAACGCACCTATGAGTGGCGCAGTGGGATGGCTGATCATGCAGTGAAGGCTGTCGTGGCCTTCTTTGATCAATATGAAGAGTTCAGTGCCCTTGATGCTCATGTGGTGTATGTTGGCTGGGCAGTCCCTGAACCTGAGGAACGTATTGATCAGCACGGACAGAAGATTCTTGTCCCACCACAGCTATTTCCATACATGTGGCAGGTTGTTGATGAAAGCAACCCTGAAAGCCCAGTATGCTACTAATCTGTTAGTATTTGATGGTGCTCAAATCCTGTCTAGGTTGCACAAGGTCCATTCCAACATGAGTGTATCCTGGATACATTGGCCTTCTTTCTTGAGAGTACTTGCAATGTTCCAAGTAATGTTCATGCTCACAGATACCCACGAGGAGCTCTGGCTCTTGCAACTGTGGCTGTGTGTCCATCTCTGCCTTTGTGAGTTTGACTGACCAATATTACTTCTAGGTTGAGAGAGCATTCCGATATTGGGCAACTGGTAATTTCGTGCTCCCAGAAAAGAAAAGTGTTTGCAAGTTCTCAGCTGCTCAGTGGGCATTTGCTACTAATGAAGTTATGGACTCTTGGTCTGACTGGTCTGGCTGGTCTGACTGACTACTGGTCTGGTTGGTCTGGTTGGTCTGACTGACTACTGGTCTGGTTGGTCTGGTTGGTCTGGCTGGTCTGGCTGGTCTGGCTGGTCTGGCTGGTCTGGCTGGTCTGGCTGGTCTGGCTGGTCTGGCTGGTCTGACTGACTACTGGTCTGACTGGTCTGGCTGGTCTGGCTGGTCTGGCTGGTCTGACTGACTACTGGTCTGACTGGTCTGGTTGGTCTGACTGACTACTGGTCTGACTAGTCTGACTGGTCTGGTTGGTCTGGCTGGTCTGACTGGTCTGGTTGGTCTGGCTGGTCTGGCCATCTGATTCCAGACACCCCTGGACTGATGGTCTGACATGGTCTGACCAACTTATCACACTTATCCATCTTAACCCTCTGATTTCAGACCATCCAGACACCATAAGTGGGTTAAGACCAATTGTCAACTTGCTGATGCATGTCGATGCTCAATGTAGTAGACTGAGGGACATGGGAGAAGAGGGAAGAACCACAGCAATGTGTCTGACTTCAACACATTGAACTTTGCACATATGCCTTATCAGGCATTTTGATTATCTCAACCATCTTGGAATGTCAATATTATATAATGATAATGCTGTTACAAAATATGTGGGGTAATTGTTGTGACTTCTCGCACAAAATCCACCATCCCCAGACTCACCTGTGTTGAACCGTTCGCTATGGTCTGCCTTAAGTCCAGATGCAATTGCTGTCTTATTACTATTAGTTAGAGGATTTAAATTTTTGATCCTTTACATAGGTACATATGAATGCCATTGACAAGCTACTATAGAAAACAACAATGATGTATTATTATGAGTAGCAAGGGGACAGAACAAAAACATGTGCAACAAGGACAGAATTGGAATGAGGTCGAATTTTGCCACTCAGTGACCCACCTGTGATCAACCCAAGTAAGAGACATGATGTAGAGGTAGAACCTGTCCATTAAGTAGTGATTGTGTGTCACAGGCCCCCCTTCCCCCCCAGGTCAGTGATGGTGTTGCTGTGTATGACATTTGACTTCTTTCATCAAGCACTCCAGTGATGACAAAGCCAACACAATCTGAAAGGTTTGCAGTGCCAGTTAGTGTGGGGGGCAGGGGCGGGGGGTTTGGAGAGGCGGATGATAATGTAGAGTATGCGGGTGATGGTGTTTCTGGGGGCAAACCAAATGAGGGCAGTGGAGGCACATAATACACCTTGGGTGGGGAGGGATACTGTTGATTGTTTGATGGTGATGGGCTGATGCCACAACTGGGGGCGAATGGTATGGCAGTGGGCAGTGGAGTCAACTTCTTTGTTAATGGAGGGATATTAGTAGGAGAGTGCTTGAACATGATCTGATAACTTTGAGTACCCCAGTAATGAGGAAGCCGATACGATCTGGGCTGAAAGGCCACCAATGCCAGCTGGGGTGGGGAGCAACACAGAGGAGGTGGGGGATGATGTAGAGTATTATGTCGGTGAGGTGGGGACAAACTGAATGTGGGTAATATAGCCACATAATGTACATTTGGCGGTGAGCACCACTGCTTGTTTGACAGTGACATGATGAGGCCACAAGTGGGGGCGAACAGTATAGCAGAGTATGGTGTGGTCAACTTCTTTGTTAGTTGGGGCCCACAAAGTCCATGCACACCATTGCTTCCTCGAATTCCTCTGATGTCACCAAATCAACGTTCAGATCCCTCTCCAAATATTGGCATGTCTCTTTCTCCATCCAGTTGATTTCCCTCAGCTGGAACATTCCCTGCATGACGATTGATGACTGCAATTTGTTCAAGTAATGCCTGTTGTCGCCAATCCCTCATATTTCAGAGGACAGAGGGTAAGAGATACAGAGGTCTGATGAATGTTAGAGTTGCCAGAAGGCAGAGGGAACAGAGGAGGATGTTGAGGAGTTCACAGGAAGTATTCAAGTTGATATTCAAACTGAGGGACAATCCCCTCAGTGTGCAGAGTACTTATACTTTACATCAGGTGAATATAACTGAAGGTGACCATGGTCAAATCCAAATAGGAGACATACTTGATCATATGCTATCAGCATGTGTGAGCCATGAGGGATGTGATCAAGAGTGACATGGTGGTACATCGGAATTGTCAATCACAACATCTGTAGCAGTGAATATAACTAAAGGTGACCATGGTCGCATCCAAATAGGAGACATACCTGATCATATGCCATCAGCAGGTGTGAGCCATGAGGGGTGTGATCAAGTACAATGCATATTGATAGAAAAATTTCATTCATGTCAACTCTCCCAGACAATATATAGTCTGATCATATGGTGTATCAACATGATGATGTAGAATGTACTTGGGTTATGTAATAATGTTAGGTAATGCATTGTCAAAGTCTCACCAATTCCCTGATGCAACTGTAGAAATTGTCACTTGGTTTGGCATCCCATATTGAAGAAGCTGGATTCGATGTTGTGGAGTGATGTTGCCATTTTCAGGGAATATCTCAGGTGCACGACCCAGTCATGTTGCTTCAACTGGGAACAACATTCAAATGCCTAGACTTCATTGCAGCAATGTTTCTGAAATGGAAGCATGTGGACAGACATTCCACAGCTTGGCATCAGTACATTGAAAGCAACCAATAGCAGTTACAGCTGTTTTCAATTGTTTGGGGAAAAATCAAAATTTGGTCTGTGGGAATTGCCAGAAAAGACCCCAAAAGTAGCCCTAGATATCTTGTTGGAAAAATATTTAGTACCATTTTAATGCCGCCAGCTTGTCATATGCCCCATTAGGGTTATAATGAGCATTGTCAGGCATTCCAATTACCCAGTCCTATTAATAATGGTATTAAAATAGACTATTCCAGCATTTTCAGCGCATTGTAAGGCCTGTCCAACCTGCCTGCCACATCTCCCTTTTGTACAATGCACAGTGCCTCTCCCTCCCAGATACCTTATTCCCAGCTTTAAGTACTCACATTCTTTTGTCATCCCTACTCCTTCCAGCACATCAGAAGCCCCACCATCCACCTTCTGGAGCTGCTTTTGCCGTCGTCATCTGACTCAACTTTCCTTATTATATCATGCATGCCCCCCATCACACAAAACTGCACCCCTCCATCACCTTTGTGGCACTCCTCCTTCCACAACTGAAGGTGTGTTTTCCCACCACATGGGGATCATCAGGCCACCATCTCTTCGTATCCACATTCATGTTGGCCAGTAAGGGCAGGTATTGCAAGGGCACAGCACATATGCTGAAGCCAAAGTCCTCACCACCTCCACAACCTCTCCACCTGTTGTCGACACCCCTTCATACTTAACTCCACTTGTGCTGGAGTTCATCGGGGAAACCAGTTTTGACAGTCATGGGCATTACCACAGAGGCAATTCTGGCAATTGCTCATTCTAATTGAGGAAAAGCCCCTAAAATAACCTAATGGTCAGTATATTTGAAACCCTACTGTAGTCATACCTAAATTAGAAGTAGACCCCTGTATCACAGGGAGGTCATTAGGAACCACTGGTGATCACTCCCAAATAATATATAGATATGCCTTAAAATGAAATGTACAATGAAAGAAACATGAGAACAGGAATAAAGGTACTCCTACTAACAATGGTCATTTTCATATATGCCCCATATAGTTACACTCTATCCATTTGGAACCATGAACCATCCTGCTCAAGTCAAGCTTGGTATGTCTTCCAATAAAAAATAACCTATAGGGTGAATATAATGATGGCCTTGGCATATATGGTGGAACCCACAGAAGCAGATGACCTGCTGGGTTAATAATCCATCCACTACTGTCTAATTCCAGTAAAGCCCTGACATTAAAATCACTTTCAGGGATATATACATTGGAATCCAGCAAGGCATGAGATAGAATTGAAGAATAACAGAGTGAGTGAGAGGTCTGCCTTGACATGTTGTCAGAGTGCAGATCAACTACAGTATCAGTATGGCAATTCCATATGTGTATAGTATGGTCACCTGAACCAGAGACAACTCTCTGACCATCTGGTGAGAATGATGCTGAGTATACCAATTGAGTGTGCCCTGTGAGAGGGCTACCTGGCTGCAGTCCAGTCTCAGCATCCCACAAACATATGGTCTTGTCAATGGAACCTGATGCAATCCTCTTGCCATCTGGTGAAAATGCCACTGAGTATACTAAGTCAGTGTGCCCTGTGAGAGGGCCACCCAGTTGCAGTCCAGTCTCAGCATCCCACAAACATATGGTCTTGTCTCTGGAACCTGATGCAATCCTCTTGCCATCTGGTGAGAATGCCACTGAGCATACAAAGTCAGTGTGCCCTGTGAGAGGGCTACCTGGCTGCAGTCCAGTCTCAGCATCCCACAAACATATGGTCTTGTCAAAGGAACCTGATGCAATCCTCTTGCCATCTGATGAGAATGCCACTGAGTATACTGTGTGAGTGTGCCCTGTGAAGGGGCTACCCAGTTGCAGTCCAGTCTCAGCATCCCACAAACATATGGTCTTGTCTCTGGAACCTGATGCAATCCTCTTGCCATCTGGTGAAAATGCCACTGAGCATACTTTATCAGTGTGCCCTGTAAGAGGGCTATCCAGCTGTAGTCCAGTCTCAGCATCCCACAAACATATGGTCTTGTCAAAGGAACCTGATGCAATCCTCTTTCCATCTGGTGAAAATGCCACTGAGTATACTAAGTCAGTGTGCCCTGTGAGAGGGCTACCCAGCTGCAGTCCAGTCTCAGCATCCCACAAACATATGGTCTTGTCTCTGGAACCTGATGCAATCATCTTGCCATCTGGTGAGAATGCCACTGAGCATACTGTGTCAGTGTGCCCTGTAAGAGGGCCACCCAGCTGCAGTCCAGTCTCAGCATCCCACAAACATATAGTCTGATCTCTGGAACCTGATGCAATCCTCTTGCCATCTGGTGAGAATGCCACTGATTCTACTTGATCAGTGTGCCCTGCGAGAGGGCCACGCAGCTGCAGTCCAGTCTCAGCATCCCACAAACATATGGTCTTGTCCCTGGAACCTGATGCAATCCTCTTTCCATCTGGTGAGAATTCCACTGAGTATACTGTGTTAGTGTGCCCTGTGAAAGGGCTACCTAGCTGTAGTCCAGTCTCAGCATCCCACAAACATATAGTCTGGTCTCTGGAACCTGATGCAATCCTCTTGCCATCTGGTGAGAATGCTATTGAGCATATTAAGTCAGTGTTCCCTGTGAGAGGGCTACCCAGCTGCAGTCCAGTCTCAGCATCCCACAAACATATGGTCTTGTCAAAGGAACCTGATGCAATCCTCTTGCCATCTGGTGAAAATGCCACTGAGTATACTAAGTCAGTGTGCCCTGTGAGAGGGCTACCCAGCTGCAGTCCAATCTCAGCATCCCACAAACATATGGTCTTGTCAAAGGAACCTGATGCAATCCTCTTGCCATCTGGTGAAAATGCCACTGAGTATACTTCATCAGTGTGCCCAGTGAAAGGGCCACCCAGCTGTAGTCCAGTCTCACCATCCCACAAACATATGGTCTTGTCAAAGGAACCTGATGCAATCCTCTTTCCATCTGGTGAGAATGCCACTGAGCATACTGTGTCAGTGTGCCCTGTTAGAGGGCTACCCAGCTGCAGTCCAGTCTCAGCATCCCACAAACATATGGTCTTGTCTCTGGAACCTGATGCAATCCTCTTGCCATCTGGTGAAAATGCCACTGAGTGTACTTCATCAGTGTGCCCAGTTAGAGGGCTACCCAGCTGCAGTCCAGTCTCAGCATCCCACAAACATATGGTCTTGTCATAGGAACCTGATGCAATCCTCTTGCCATCTGGTGAGAATGTAACTGAAACCACATAATGATCATGTGCCCTGATTGATATCTGAAGGCTTGGCCAGCATGGCTCTCCTCCATCAACAATTTGAGCCAAATTTGAGTACTTGAGTGCAAATTCTGTATAAACAATAGATTGTACTGGAGAAAATGGCAGAGCTGAGATATACAAGTGTGGGGTGCTTTTCATGATGGCACCACCAAATGCTCGGATAAACTTGATGGCATCCCTTGCTAATGCTGCTGCCTGTTCAAAGGTACCATCCTTCTAAACATTCTCATTAGCAGTGTTGATTAGGATCAGATTCATAATAAACATACCTCCAACCATGAAGCTATATTTGCCAGATGTGAAGGCACAACATTGAGCACCTTCAATAAGCTGAGTGCTTCAATCCAGAAGAGCAATTTGTCCTTCAACAGCAACTCTATTTCTCCTGCCAAATTCCTCCCAAATTTTGCCCCCTGAACATGAATGGCCAAGAGTCGACAAGCATAGGACAAGTGAGCAGGGATATATTCATGAACTCGCCAGTCCAGGTCAGTGACCTCAGAGTTTGGTAGGTATGAGGTTTCCAACTGACAGATATTGAAACACAGCCCAGTTTGCATGACTCGAACACAGGCCCAAGCAAGCTGACAATGGACATCTTCCATTTCAATAGCAAACTCCATACTCCGTGCAGAATCAGTCAAGAAATCATAGAATGATGCATGTAGGGCACGGACTGGAGTTGATACATCAGCAATGCCACTCAGTAGAGCACCCATTGGGTTGAGGATCGCCTTGACATCAGAAACATTAATGTCTGGGAAGTTGCGCCACATCGCATTCAACGACGCCACTGGAAGAGGCTCCTGGGTCCACACTATTTGCCGCATCACAGAGCGGAATCGTGCAAGTGCCTTCGGCTTGTTCTCGACGATGTCTCGCAGAATGGTAAGGTACATCTCGTCCAGAAGTCCCTTGGTCCCCCCAGGCGAAACAGAGATCAGGTCCTCGTATCGTTCCATGGCTGTGAGCCCAGCCTTGTGTGATTTGATAAACTCGCAAGCCAACCGAGCCCACTCGAACAACCCATCCGCCAGCCGTACGAGGTATGAAATTTCTTCGGCTGAGAAACGATCCATCAGCCTTCCTAACTGATCAGAAACATACAGGCGAATATCATGTTCAGCACTCGCAATAGAGATGTCGTTCATGGATTTGGATGTGATGTGAGGAATATGCTGCAGGGCCTCCATGATGTCAGGTAAAGGACGGGATGTAATGAGAACACGAAAGCTGGACGGGAGTTGGGCAACCTGTGTGGAAGCGAGAACGCTGAGAATATGTTTCCGGGAGGCCTCGACACCGGTCTCATCAAGTGCATCAATCACAATGACCACTCGTCCGACCATAGACGCTGCAGCTTTGGAAACGGGATCCAAAATGAACTTCTTCCACTGTCGCTTCACATCACGCGTGGTGGATAGCGCTTTGTCAGCTGAAATGACCTCCGCTACAATCCGCTTGAAAGTAGGGTCACGATCAGCAAGATCATGTGCGATAGTGGTGAATATCTTTTCGTGGCGACGTTCCGCCTGTTGATCGCGAGCGAAGCAAAAACACGACCCAAGGGCTCCGAGAGGTTCGAACCAGTTGGCAATGGTATGGGCAATGGCTGATTTCCCTTTGCCTGCTTGGCCATGGAGCCACAACACCCGAGGGGTATCAGACTCCGACTTATTGATCCAGTCTATAATGTCCGCCAGGATATCAACCCTCGTGCCTTCCAAACAGACCTTGGTGGTGTCTAATCCAGCACCACCTGCATAGGCAAGCTGGCCAAGGGCAGCCTTTTGATCTGCATGGTAACTGCTTAGGACAAGTCACAACCGTGTGGACCCCATCCTCACCTATGGCTGAGACACCGTCTTTAATATCATCGACGCTGTTCAAAGCATGACGAATAGCATCTTCCACGAGATGGACACCATCTAAGGCACGCCGAACATCCTTGTGGACGTCACTGACATCGGCTGAGATGTGGTCAGCCTTGTCAACAAGCCCGTGAACAGCCACCCATGTATCCCGGCATATAAGGTCCCGACACTGTTGCGTCAAGACATCCAACGCATTGCCATAGGTAGTAATCGCAGTATTAGTTTCAGACCAAACATTCTCCAGCATTCTTTGCCCTTCATAAAGTCATGAGTCAAACATTGAACCTTAACTGCGAGTATGACATACAAAAGCTTTTCGTTTTAGAATAGGACTGGATAAACATGACGCAGTTGGGCATCAGTTTGGAGATTTCAGATAGAGGTTCCTTTATCTGAGCGACATTTGCGATGGTATGATCTTCGATGAGGAAAGCATAGACATGGCTGATTTTAGACAAGAGAGCGACAACTGACTCATCCATGGTACTCTGTGCAATAATAGTCTATCCACATATTAAATACATTACAATCTCGTATGACTTTGGGACGTACCTGAGCGGCCCATGATAGGGCGCATAAAGCTAGTTTCGCATATGGGTGAATCTAAGTGCAATTTAGTGACATGTGCGCCAAACGAAAGAGGACACACATTAGAAATTGTCTCGACAATGGAGATGAAGATTTTGATCGGTTGAAGACATGAATTTACAGTATCAAGCTGATCCATAACGGATTGGCATGTATCCACAGCAACGAACGCCTTGCCCATGCTGTCCGGCATATTCTTCATCTGCGACACGCCTTCTCGTGCAACTTCGATGCTGGTGACTAGGTCTTTCACATCATCATCACCAGTAGGAGCCTGAGGCCGGATGAGGCTGCAGTGAACCGCCCGATCTTTTCTACCACTTACCTGGAAAGGTTCGGGTATAAAATCCTGCGCTTCAGAAACTTGATGTGCAGGAGACGAAGCCGGGTTGGCAACGGTATTCGTGACGATATCGTTGAGGTCATCCTGTCATTGATGAAGACCAAATAGGATCAGTGCTTAATGCTCGATGACATGCACGTTGGCCCACATTTTGAACTTCCAAAGGAGGCGTGTCTGCCGATACCTCAGCTGCTGAGACGGGAACACACCATGTAGGAGTAGCACTAGCGCTGGTTGTGCCAAGTTCGGTTGTGATGTTGGCATCGACGGCCTGGGTTTTGTGTCACCACAGAGATCAGAGTACAATGCAATATAACGATAACATACACCTTGACTCTGCGTGAGTGAAATGTGTACTGCGGATGTGCCGGGGACAGGGACTGTTGCTTGCGGACGGGATTGGGCGATCTACGCGGTTGATAGCCTCACACCAACTTAATGTGTCGCTGCACGTACCAAATCGACTGTACCTTGGTTTTGCTCGGTGAGAGTGTTCCTTGAGGGGCTGCGAGAAAGGCCGAATAACTGTGTTGTAGGGCTCAGTATGGGTACCCAATACAACTGCAGTGCATACGTACCTCGCGTCCATGAAGCAAGGCATCCAAAAGCCTGTTCTTTGGCTGGCTTGTACGAGGGTTGTCCCCAGACGATCCCTGCTGTCCCTTCAGTTAGTTTGAAGAAAGACGGTTAAGGAGCGAATCCCAAAGCACCTCGGCAGCAAGATTCCTATTTTTTCTACGAAGAAATTTGGAAAAGTGGTTCTTTTTGCTACGTTCTGGCATGATGTCAGTGGTATTCCCTTGGGACAAATGACAGAGACGACGATGAGGGTGGACTGAGGGTGGACATACTCTACAGCACGGAGCGGCTGTGCACCACTGCCACGAGTCACGACCTGCCACGACTCAAGCATCCGAATCAAAGTTAATCAACGTCGGACAGACGACGGTAATGCGTCTCAGACGAAGGAAGATGACCCACAAATACCCGCACCTGCACCTGTTCGATCTCACCCAGCAGTGCTACCGCCACCTCCCGGTGCACAGATCCTGCCACTCTATCTACAATCCAGGCTGCTCCGCGCGAATGACCGAATTACAGATTGCGACATACACGCAGGGGACATACCCAGTCTGTATCTGCAGTCAAGGTTAGTCCCGACGGGACCCTTCTCGCTTCTTGCGGTGCGTCTGCTCTTTGGCAATGGCATCTGCTTGGGTCTTGTGGTATGTTTCGCCACACATGCAGCTGCGGACAAATGTCACATCAAAATATGATCGCCTTTCACAGGAGAGCTAATCCGCAACCTCAGTGGGCACATGAAGGGTCTCTCAGACTCATGTCATGGTCGAGCGATGGGATATGCCCTGTTTCCGCATCGGATGATACGAGTATACGAATATGAAACGCCGAAACTGTACGTTCGTCTCTCCTACCCGTGTATAGCTCATGAAAATGGTGGGGCCCCGGTCCCCTCAGGGCAAACATCTACGGGGACACACAATTTTCGTGTTCTGCGTCAACTACGACACTGCGTTGACCCTATTAGTCTCCGGTGGATGCGAATGCGACGTGCGTGTATAATGGAACACCGCGAGAGGTACATCAACATATGCCAATCTTCCCTTTGGATCGAGAGTGCCCATGGTTACAGGGAAATGCATTAAAACACTCAACGCCCATCTCCACTACGTCACTGCCGTGCACTTCAATCGCAACGCAGTAGAACAACGATGAAGGAATGCCTAACTTCAAAGCATGTTACCAATAGTGAATCTCTACCAAGTCGGATTACAGAAATAAATGTGCACCATAACACACTATCTCAACAAAAGTAACAGTTTCAGCTGAAAATCTATGCATACCTAAATATATATATCGACCGAAATATGCAGTTCTACGAAGCAAACTCGACGCGGCCCTACTGGTCTCCGTACACCTTGAGAATGACATAAACGACGACTGCACTGAGACCGATGACCAGCGCAAATGCGCCAAAGACGTATGTGGCGAGTTCCCAAGGTAACATCTGTTCGGATTTAGGAACACTTCCTCCAGCAGCGGAGGCTGCAGCAGCTCGTTTTTCTTCTATCCTTGCCACTGCTGTACGTTTATCCCTAGGATCATATCTGACCCCATTCGGATCGAGGATAACGAATGACGGATAGTTTTGTTCATACCATACTTCGATCTAGAAAAAAAGCAATTTGATTTTTGAGATAGTGTAGAAGGAAGGAGGGCGTACCTGGCCGCATGTGACGGATAGCCGGATGAAATTAGGATCCTGCGGTTTTGCTTTTGCGTGCATCTTGCGAGCGTACTCTCGGAAGATGAGTGCGACCTCGCGGCAATTAGTAGACCGCATGATAAGCTGTTCAAGCGTCAACGTCAGCGACAGCGACAGCAGTCATCGTCAGAGATGGGAGGTAAAAAGGAACAATGTAGAACACGCACATGAGCAGCCTCCGCTTTTCTAATTTTGATATTCCGCTGGAACATATCGGGGTTCATGAAGCACAGCGAAAGTGTAGCCATAGCCATCGTCGCAGGAACAGCGCAAAACACAAATACACTCTGGTTCGTGAGCAGACGCAGATAATCCAACGAATCGCAGGCATGGCGGAGCGCATCGACGACCATCGCGCTCTGTATCCACGTCGCATGTTCAACGTCACCCTTCTCGTACATGTCCTTCATCTCTTCGAAGCCGTACTTTGCCCAGACTTCTCGTGGCCAGAAAAACCGACGCTCTTCGACGTCTTCCCTGTAGTCGCGGATGATGTTTGTCTTTTGGAGAAGGAGACCCATGGAGTTGGCAAGTTCGAGTTGGTCGCAGAGCCATGGGGCTTCTTTACCGGACGCTGACCATATGCGGGTGAGCCCTTCTCCGACGAGACCCGCGACGTAGTGACAGTAGAGGTCGTATTCGGCGACGGTGTGCAGGTAGACGGTTTCTGTGGTCGCTGCTTTATGCGCGTAGTCGGCCATTCCGGTTTCCATCTTGTGGGTGATGTCGAGGATGATGGTTTTGTACCTAGCGACCACGTCCGTCGTGAGTGCCAAAGGAAAGAAGAAGGGAGGGGAAGGGAAAAGAACGTACGCGGGTTTGAGACGGTCGACTTCTTCGACGACGGTATCGTATTCGACCAGAAGTTGTCTGTCCTTCTCGTCGGGACCGTTACCTGAAAATGACCATCCGGGGGTGACGGTCTTTTCGTGGAAGGATCGGAGCAATGGCTGCTTGATGTCATCAGGGAGGGTCATGTCGTCTTCGATGGTATCCAGACCACGCAGGACGAGGTAGTATATGCAGATCTGTGGTGACAAGAGGTAAGCCGCCGAGGGTAGAGTAGAGCGTTGGCAAACGGTGCCGAATAAGCTGGGGGAGAACACGTCTGCCCGACACTCACCGTTCTGGCCAAGTCCCCCTCCAGTTCCTTGATGACAGCAGAAAAACTTCTGCTGGTCTTGTCCAAGAATTCCCAACAGCGCCGCATCGTTTGTCTGTCCCATCCCGAGGCGGGATGTTCCTGCGTTGCAGTGATATCCCGCTTTTGCTCGTGGTAGAGATAGAATTGGAGGAGTGTCCTGAACTCCGATGGGTGTGTCAGGAGCAGACCGAGCATTGTAGTGACCTTGCCCATTGTCGCTGCGGATGGAACGAAGAGGAGGAGGAGGAGAACAGAGAAATTTCAGGTGTGTCGCGTAAATTGAAATGGTTCGACATCTCTTTCCATAAATGGCTATCCTATATTGCTGCCAGCAGTGGTTCGTCGCTTCCCGGGTTTACCAATGGACGACGCGACGAGTACACATCCTCCAGTGCGGCTGCACCCTACTTCATCCCAGCCGTTATCGATGAAAGCGACTCAAGCCCATGTCGATGAGTTTCTGAGTAACCTTAAAGAGCGCAGCACTCCTTCCAAGGGGTTTGATGCGACTGTTACTTCTCAATTGGTGAAACTCAGCAAGGCCCTCAAAGAGGAGCGAGCGAGGGCACGACGGGCCAATTGATTCTCCAGTGCAAACAAGTAAGATACACTCCTGTTGCTTGGATGAGTCGCTACCGACCAGTATTTCTAGTATCCCATAGCCGTCGATGCAACCAAAATTTTTTTTCAGTTGTGCTGCAGGCCAAACGTTATAGATTTTTCTGCCCATTGAATCTGCCCAACTCCGCCGTGGGCCAGTAGGTATGTAATTTCTGTCGGTTCGAATGTGGTAGTACGAGGCTCATTACATGAGTGCAGACTCATCATGTACACATACTGGATGTATACATACACGTTTGGCAGGGCCACGGTCCGATTGAAGAACGGATCATGTGCCAGTGTGTTCCTCTGCGGATCGGGCCACGGCGTTGAAAATGACTCTTTCCTTCAAGCCACGTTGACGATGATGGTCATGCACGTAATTCTGACGTGAGGAATGAAGTTGACGCCAAGTACATAGCAGTGGCGATCTAGCCTAAAACCATCGAGATAGGCATGCTCAGTGGTCTCTTCCGCCGGTGTTGGAGTGTAGTGTGCCTTGCAATTCTATTCGTCAATATAAAATCGCGGGGGGCGCAGTATGTTCGGGACGATTGCGCGTTTGAGCCCCTGTGTGTGAGAGTCGGTGCCTTTACCCGACAGCTTAGATAGACTGCACGTGTCGCAAAACTTTGTATGACCCAGTTACGAGAACGAACGCGGCACGGCACCCACAGAGACCACTCTGATGCGACAAACGACACACCGACAACGACGCAGCGCTTGTCTGCACCAACGGATCGCATCGACGGAGTTGTGTTCACGGATTCGCTGCATTGAATGTCGGAAAAGACGCACTCGGCTAAGCATTCGCTTCCGTAATCAACGTTCCCCAGCCACGACAGGAGCGAAAAGCTTATATGGACAACCGATCCAGGTTGACAATCGATGCTGACCTGCCTGCGATTCGAGGTTTCTCCTCGCACCGTCACCACGACTGATCGAGCAGGCTCAGTCTCTTCCCTTTACCCCCCCACCTTCGTCTCTCATTTCTATAATCTATCCTGTTCTCGACGGTCATGGCGGAAGTAGCTGAAGGTCTGCCTCGTGCATCAGCCATATCTTCTTGTATGTGGACAAACACACCCCATCTGAACCTCACTGATATCATTCCCAGGCGTATCGTTGGGCATAATGGTCCTGGATTTCGCCTGGTTATTTCGCGACGAAGTCAAGTTTATATGGCCGTGAGTCTGAGGCTACCAACGATAGCCTCGCGCACTGATCGCCCTCACAGCAAAGTACGCTGCCGCGAGAGATTTGCTCTAGTTTATATCGTAGCAAGGTATGCTGGCATGGGGGGTCATATGTGAGTCCACCATCCAGAAAGTTGTCGTGCACCGCTCATTTGTCCCCCAGTTTCAATGTTTACTTTAGCCTGCGAATCGCCTCTGGAGTCGTCACACCCCCCGCTCTATGTATCCTCTGGTTCAGATATCAGGCCGTCACAATCCAGCTTCTTCTCGCAGCCGTAGAGATCTCGTGGATGCATAGGAGTAAGCCTCGTCCCTCTCGTCATCCCCCCCACTGAAAAATATCCAGTATATACACTATTCCGCAAGAACCACTGGATACTGGCTCTTTTGATCATCCTCGGAATTGCCCAGCTGCTTTCCATGGTCATCAGTGCTCGTTTAGCACTACCCAACATGTCATATTCATCTACTTGCTATGTCACCAGGCCCCATGCTGCCAGCGCGTACTTTGGGTGACCGTTTCGCTCGCGTTGGCAGCAGTACTGTATCCTGAGTCGATTTACAGTGCGACAACTATGACAACCAATCTAGCCATTCTTTTCATGATCTCATGGAGGTACCTCAAGCTACCCGTTCCCAAGCCTACAGAAATCATGAAATACGAGGCAATCCGTGCTATTCTACGTGTGGTCCTTCGTGACTCTGCGTTGTCCATAGTCTCCCTAGTTGGTTCGTCTCTTATCCGTGCGTTGGAGTCTGTGGAAGGCTGACAACAGGTCTACACATAGTTTTGACACTGGTCATGATGCTCGCCAACATGGGTGCCATAGAGCTATCGCTGAATGGAAATATACTATATCAGTACGTCTCCCTTCCATCCCTTCTCGTATCCACGCGCTGATTCGAACACAGCTGGCTTTTTTGTGTCCTGTGGATATCGGTCAGTCTTTCATTCCTCCCCCCCTCCCACTAATACGAGGAGCATACTAAACGATCACCTATCAAACTCAGTTCGGCAGGGTAACCGTCAATCACGCGAAAGTCGTCCAAGAACAAATTGAGAAATTCAAAAGGGGCGATCCGAACACCTTGACGTTAGTTGAAATAGGAGAGACCTCGACATGGTCGTCTTCTTCATCAATATCATCATCGCACAGGTCAGAGCTAATCACCGACTCCGTTTCGCATTCGCACTCGCGGCCCGACATTGTCGATTTCAGCGGCCTCATCGAAGCCATCTCATTGAACATTCTCGGCGTTACTCTAACTGTGCAGAGCTCTGGATCATTGGCGGAAACGGGATCGTTGCATACGCACACGGAGAGTTCGTCGAAGAACTCGGAGGACTCGAAGCGCTCGGGGGTGGAGGTGGAGGTCAGGAAACAGATCGAGAACGAGAACTCGGACAAGAAGAAGGGCGGCGACATACAGAGCGAAGACAAGGACTGCTCAAAGGGGGTTCCGCTGGTCACATCGGATTCTCGTGAGGCTCCTGACAAGAGATAGTAGTCATGACCCCTTCTCTTGGTCTGCCGCATGTATTCTTTTTTGACGCCCATGGTTCTCTCCTCTATTACAAACTGTACTCTGACACGGATCGCGCGTACGTCGTCGTTCATATGACATTTCCCTGGCAGGACGTGACATAGAATTTCGGGTATGGAAATAACTGCAATTTCTTTTGTATATCACCAACGATACGTAGGCTTGATCATCAGTACTCTCTGTGGCTAGAATTCGTGAGCTGCGATGAGTACCAGTGCCTTGGGCCAAATAATAGCGCGCGCTACAGGTCTAAGGCCTATACAATAGTAAGTACTTACGTGTCCATTGGAGAGTGCAGTTGATCAAATGGCGAGCAGCGCCCTGCAGCGCCATCAGCATCCGATGGCATGCCATTCAGTAGGCTCGTTGCACACTCTTTTCCCACTTGATCCTAGTACTTATGTGCATACTCGAGAATCCTTCACGCAGGCCGCTGGCACCTCCGAATCATCATCATCATCATCATCATGGGATCCATATTCTCGTGCTTCCGATCCAAAAAAGCCTCTCCGAATCATGACACTCATCGTTTGCCGCCCGCACTGTTCCCACTCCAAGAGTACACCGCTCCTATTCATGTATGGGCCGGTGCGATCCAGCTCTTGAATGCCAGCGAGAGCAGCGGATATCGCATTCGGAAGATATCGCATTGTAAGGCGACAAGCCTGAGTTCCAGTTCAACGGCGGCGGACCTCGTCGGACATGGACACGGACACGAATTTCTGCTTGTGCACGTCCGACATCATTATAATAATCCTTCTGGTAAGGATGCCTTCCTACGTGCGGAGAGGCTCTCGGCGACTCTACACTCGTCTGGCGCCCATGGTAGTCCACCATACATCACAGCGCACGACAGAGTCAGCGTATCGCACGACGGTACCACAGACTGTCTTACCCGGCACATAATCGCTCCCTCCTATACCGAGTTGCTCACGCTGAGCTTTCCCAAACCGTCCGAAGCACCGAGCGTGGCGCATCTGGCTGCGCTTCTTGTGACGTTGAACACGCACGAATCCGCCGTTCCAGGTATGACTGGTGGTGGCACCGAACAACCGAGCGCATGGTTCGCGTATAGCGCGGTAGAGGTTCTAAAGGCGATATTCGGCGGCAAGGTAAAGAAAAGTAAAGCATGGGCGAAGCTCCCGTATGATGGCGGTGGTGGTGGTGGTGGTGGTATGAGAGTCGATGTGGATGCTGTCTTGCGTAGGTATACGCGGACATGGGAGAATTTTTCGAGGAGGCCTCAGCTTGGAGTCGGACTCGGAGATGGCGGCACATCCGGTCGGGGGCCTGGAGAGGATGATTCACGCTCAGCCGCCTCGAACAGTAGTAAGCCCTTGAAGGTGCGTCGCAATGGGTACTGTTATTCTAGTGTGCCGCTGATGCGTAGTGCTATCATCTATGTTTTGTAGCTCCGGGAGCGGAAAAAGGCTAAGGAAAAAGCTGAGATGGATGCGTTCGCGGACATGCTGCGAACGATGAACGTTTGAATCGCTAATCATCATCTGCACTGTATCACTCGCTTTTTTGAAACCTCCACCCGTCACTCATTACATTAATTCCTAAGCTTAAGGTATCACTACATATTTTATGTGGTGCACTCCAAGAGCTGGACATTCCCGGAGCCACTGCCAATCGCGATTCGACCTGTCGATTCAGAAACTGCACACAACGGCATATCATCTCCATCTGCTGGCCCATTTCAGCACTTTCATCATACGATCGAATTATTGAAAGGGACTATGACTCACTTTGTGCATCGTATTCCCAGATACATTTTCCTTCGAGGTGTGGTGTGCTTAACCGCGGTGATCCCGAGGCTGTGTCGTGGGTCTTGAACTCCTCATCCAGGGACTTCTCCACAATGGGGTTGAGAGTAAAGGCTACCACCCTCCGAGACATACTTCCTCTGTCCCATTCAACCCAGGCCCCACGCATCCCCGCCGATCCTAAGCTCAGATGGGAAACGAACCCCGTTCTTATACTACCCGGCATCCATGATTCCGAAGAGGCGTCTGCAGAGTCTTCGTGTCGACCAAAGGGTACATCTATACCAGTGATCCTGTATTTCCCAATTAGATCAACTCTCAAGGATGGAGGAGCGTCATTCAGTAGTGTAATCGTCACTTTGTAATACGTGATACCACTATGCAAACCATGGGCGAGCACATATACTGCGTAGGTGTCTTCGGAGCTTCGGCAGCTTTGATGTACGTCGGACAGAGTAACTTGGTGTTGAACTGGGCCTGCGAATCTGTGTCGTAAAACTGGTAAATGGTGGGTTGATCGTAGCGAGTGGCTGATGCAAGGGAGGGCGTAAGCTTCGATGGAGCGAGGGGTGAAAGATAAGATGAAGGGGCCACATAGCTGTAAAGCTACGATCCACTTGAAAAACTCGGCGTGAGCTGGTGCCCAAGTTTTGTCCAGCAACTCACCGCTTCTTCAGGGTCATCCAAAGAGATAGGCACAGTGCCTTGCTGACCGGTTTTCCAGTTGAGAACAACGATGGATGATGCGAATTCGTACATCAAAAGAAGGCTCGACTCTGGGTGAATGCACCTGAGCATGTACTGCATCCCCAAGTCGGACTCTGTGATGCCTTGAAAGGGTAGCGGGAAAGCAGTGGAAGCTTGTTTCATGCCGAGTGGAACCGTGTATATCTGAGCCCTGTCGCGGATAAGTAAAACACTTATGTACCATTTAACGCGGGGCAGAGACAAACCTGAGCCCGGATGTGCGACAAGCTGCGACGTAGAGAACAGACTTGTCCGCTGACAGGTAATGGTCGTACAAGATCCAATTCTGGGGAAGTAAGAAGCAAGCATAGAGGAACCATGGTTTTGTCTCCTGCGAGTACGGCGTTCTGGCCCAAAGGCTGACCGTACCATCGGTATACCCCAGCAGGGTATATTCATCCAATACAAGTGAAATGGTAGAAAGCTTCGGTGAATCTGGCGATGTTACACAGGTGCCATCATTGTGATCGGGAAGCAGAGAACGCGCCGATTCTCTCGGGAGAAGGAAAGTACGTTGTATATTGAACGCGGAAACCAAAGTCTGTTGCATTTCGAGCGGCTCCATGTTTTCGAAGTCGCATCGAATGCATGGGAGAGGCTGAGATCTCTGCATGGTATCGAATATGCCTAGCCAGACACTTCGGTCTCTACCGAAGTCGAGGAGAAATTTGCATGTCTAATGGTGGGATGCCAGTGATCCGAGGAAGAAAAATAATGGCAAGTGTCAGTCTCGTCCCTTTCCGCAGGAGCTAAAAGACACCATGTACCCGTTGCAATTGGAGAATGGCTGGTATATCGAGAAACTTGGAGATGTGGAAGAGGAGCTCAGCTGGCAGATGGATGATGTGGGCCATGTCCTTCGACGGCTGGATCGGTGACCTGCTGCAGACTTACCATAAATACAGATTTCAGGTGGAGCACCTGTTCTGCCATCATCATGCATGACATCATGGGGTTCAATCGTCGATGGGGTGCACCGTGCGGATTTGAAGTCGCGCTCGGCCAAATGTGAATTCAGGCTCAGTCACGGTAATTGGTTGGCAAAGCACCCATTGCAAAGTCTGAGGGCATCCGCAAAAATACGAGTTGGAGCCATCGAGACCTTACGGTTGGGAAAGCAATGCGTTATGTGGTGAACTAATAGACCAAGTCCATACCACTCAGGACTCCTGGAACGTATTTATACATTTGTCAGAATACAGGACCATTTAGTTTCGGTGCGCTATTCGATTCCACGTCAAATAACGCTTCGGGAACCACGTCGGACAGCTCCATTCGCTACCAGACAGCTCCGCAATTATCATCTGTGCAACGACCTCCGCACTATTCACAGGCATCCAACATCGCGAACACTGAGTGATTCAACAACTTACCATGCGAAGGAACGAGGCATTCCGTGCCCGCTATATCCAGCAGCGATATATTGTCCCTTGTAAGCTGCATCATCGCCAGTCGAGAAATCAAGTATGGGTCCAACCTGACAGTTCGGAAGCTATATGGATCTGTCGGGATACTATATGATGAAACTGACGCACGAAAGGGTCTTTCATCGCAGTGACTCCCGTGATACCAGTCTTAGCAAAACAATGATGAATAAGTGCCAAGTCCAAATGTAAAAAGGTCAACGTACCCATTCCATTTCAGCTTCGTTCCCCCGCTCGTATTTACCTTGGAACAAAGCGGGAAGTAGCTCCCTCAGATGCTTTGCCACTGCGGGATTGATGCTCGAGTCGTCGTCAATATACTGCTCTGGACCCCATCCTAGGATGACCAAAGGATTATTTTGCCTGGGTTCTAAGGGCCGCGGGAACCAGTATTCGTCTCCCTCAATTTTGAGTATCAGTAGTCAACTGGAAGACATTGGCATGAGGCTTCACCTGGTATCCTCTCCAGCTATTTTTCCCAATCAACTTTGGCCCCACAGAGGCTCTAGTAGCAATGATTTGTCCTCGACAAGGTATGATTCCATCTGGACCAGTAAGCATGGGCAGTAGATGGGAAGCATATCCGTTTGTTGCATGCACCACGCGCGAACACGAAATGGACCCTCTGTGAGTCGATAGCACGAATGCTCGATCGGACCCCGAAATTGTCTGAGCTATTTTTTCCACGGAGGTTACTGGGGTGTAGGTATGCAACTTCAAATCGAAGCGCGCGCCCACCCGCTGAGTGGCACGTTCGTATAGCTTTGTGACTAGTTTGACCGGCCACAGGTTCCAGCCAGGTCTTGTAACTGCGGGATATGAAGTTCCAAAGCTCTGTTAGGAAGCCATCAATAGAGGATAAACGCTCCAACAAGGTATTCTCACCCTGTTTACCTCCTCCACAGTAAGCCATTGTACGCCCTCTAAGTTCAAGCCTGCAGACTTTGCACGCTCGAAATCTCTTTCGATTGTCTCCGTCTCGTCTACATCAGCAAGGTGACAATTTCTCTGACAGCACTTAGGTCCCTTAACAGTCTGAAATGGTCTGACATGACTTAACAGTCTGGGAGCATCTGGCATCAGACTGGGAGTTCTGGAATCAGACATTTAAGACCAGTCAGACCAGTCAGACCCCCCAGACAGTAAGTCAGTCAGACACTTAAGACCACCCAGACCAGTCAGACCAGTCAGACCCCCCAGAGAGTAAGTCAGTCAGTCATTTAAGACCACCCCAGACCAATCAGATCAGTCAGACCCCCCAGACAGTAAGTCAGCCAGACATGTAAGACCACCCAGACCACCCAGAGCCATCAGACCCCTCAGATAGTAAGTCAGTCAGACACTTAAGACCACCCAGACTAGTCAGACTCCTCTGACAGCAAGTCAGTCAGACACTTAAGACCACCCAGAGCAGTCAGAGCAGTCAGACCCCTCAGACAGTAAGTCAGTCAGACATTTAAGACCTGTCAGATCAGTCAGAGCAGTCAGACCCACAAGTCAGTCAGTCAGTCAGTCAGTCAGACCCCTCAGACAGTAAGTCAGTCAAACACTTAAGACCATCCAGAGCAGTCAGAGCAGTCAGACCCCCCAGACAGTAAGTCAGTCAGTCATTTAAGACCCTGCCAAACATGTCAGACCAGTCAGACTGATCAGACCCACCAGACAGTCAGACCATTCAGATACTCCAGACCAGTCAGAGTGGTCAGAGTGGTCAGAGTGGTCAGACCCCCAGACAGTTAGGCCAGTCAGACACTTCAGGCCACTCCAGACCAGTCAGATTCCCCAGACAGTCAGGCCAGTCAGACACTTCAGACTGTGTCAGATCAGTCAGAGTGGTCAGAGTGGTCAGACCCACTAGACAGCCAGGCCAGTCAGATAGTTCAGACCAATCCAGAGCAGTCAGAGCAGTCAGAGTGATCAGACCCCCCCAGACAGTCAGGCTAGTCAGACACTTCAGACCACCCCAGACCAGTCAGACCAGTCAGACTGGTTAGACCCCCCAGGGTGTCAGACTATCAGACACCCCAGACCACTTCAGACCAGTCAGATTGGTCAGATTGGTCAGATCTGCCAGACAGTCCAACCAGTCAGATATTTCAGGCCACTCCAGACCAGTCAGAACAGTCAGAGTGGTCAGACCCTTCAGGTAGTCAGGCCAGTCAGACACTTCAGGCCACTCCAGACCAGTCAGACCCCCCAGACAGCCAGGCCAGTCAGATGCTTCAGACTGCTTCAAAGCAGTCAGAGCAGTCAGACCCACCAGGTAGTTAGGTCAGTCAGATACTTCAGGCCATTTCAGAGGTGTCAGAGTTGTCAGAGTTGTCAGACCCCCTAGGCAGTCAGACCAGTCAGACACTTCAGACTGCTCCAGATCAGTCAGAGCAATCAGAGCAGTCAGTCCCCACTGACACTCAGAGCAGTCAGACACTTCAGACTTCTCCAGATCAGTCAGAGTGGTCAGTGGTCAGACCCACCAGGTAGTCAGGCCAGTCAGACAGTCCAGACTAGTCAAAGTGGTTTAGACCAATCAGACCAGTCAAACATTTAAGACCCTGCCAGACATGTCAGACCAGTCAGACTGATCAGAACCCCCAGACAGTCAGACCAGTCAGACACTTCAGATCATTCCAGACCAGCCAACCAGTCAGACTGATCAGACCCCCTAGGGTGTCAGACTGCCAGATAGTCCAGACCAGTCAGAGCAGTCAGAGTGGTCAGACCCCCTCAGACTGTCAGACTGCCAGACTGGCCAGACAGATCAGACACAGACAGTCAGACCAGTCAGACACTTCAGATCATTCCAGACGGGTCAGAGCAGTCAGACTCTCCAGCTAGTAAGGTTGTCAGATAGATAAGACCATTCAGAGTAACCAGCACAATCAGGCCCTGCAGATAATAAGTCACTCAGAAAGTTTAGACCACCCAGACCATCAGACTGTCAGACAGTCCATATGAGTCATAGCAGCCAGATACCCCAACCAGTAAGTTAGTCAGACAGTCAAGACCATTCAGACCATTCAGACCATTCAGAAAATGTGATTAACAGACAAAACCTAATAGTCAATCATTGTTGTTACATATGTCTCAAGAACAAGCAATAGTGTAACAATATATTCATGTAACTAATCTATAATTGTTAGGGGTCCCTATTGTCATTTAGGCATGGGTCATCATTGCCTAGGGGACAGGTTGCCACCATGGTTGTCAACAGTGATGCTGGCAGTCAAATCACCTTGTTTACAAGGTCACTGCATGTGGAAATTGTAGATGCTTTTTTCAACATCCATGCAATTGCCTGTAGTAACAAAACTCTGCTGTGGAAAAAGCCATAGTTTGGAGGCCACTTCACAAGTGTACCAGCTCTCTATAGTTAAGAAGGTGAATGGCACAGTCATTCAGATTGGCTTGTGCCAAGGGGGTTAGTTTAGAGATATATGAGCATGCACATAAACAAGGTGCCTGCCATCGGTGATGGCTTTGTTCTGGTTAAAGGTGTATGGGTGTTAGGTCCTAGCAGAGTTTGAAACCTAACCTAGTGGTCCTCCTCTACTATGAATTATTTTATTTTATTTTATTTTATTTAATATTTGGCTGACCCATACACCTTTAGCTAGAGTGCCCAGATTAATCTCTTCCTATCCTCTGCATTTGAAATTAGGGCTATACAAATGCAGAGGATAGGAACAGATTAATATCCATTCACCCCTGCCTGTGGACAACACAAATTTGACCACATGCTCACACTGGGTCAATCCAGTGTCAGTAGTATAGTAGCAATAACACATCAATACCAAAAAAAGAGCCATTAAAACAAAACAATTTTTATTGTATCAAGGTATGACATGGACTAAATACTATATTAAATAAATTGCGCCGCCGCCGCCATCGTGTGATCATCGACGCGGGGTGGTGGGTGGTAGTGGGTCGGTGTCGTCGCCGTTGTCGCGTTGGTGGGCCAGTGTGGTGGTGATCAGTGTTTCGCGTTGTCGACGCAGTTGGGTGGTGGACACGTCATTGGCCGTTGTCGTCGCGTTGGTGGTCGACGACGCCGGTGGCGGTAGTGGAGGCTGTCGTGGTCGTCGGTGTTGGTGGCCATGTCGACGACGTTGAGGGTGGGGTGTTGTTGTTGTTGTTGTCGCAAATGGTGGTGGGGACGTTGTCGTCATCACGTTGGTGGTGGCCGTCGTCGTCGTCGACGCTGGTGGTGGAGTGGGTGGTGGGTGTCGTCGTCTCGCACTCGCCGTCGCCGTCCTCGTCCTTGTCGCATCAACCTCGTCGTCCTTGTCCTCGTCGGGTCATCCTCGCCGTCCTCGTCGTGTCGTCCTCGTCGTCATCCACGCGGGTGTTGGTGATGGTGGGGTTGGGCGATTTGCTGGCAGTGGTGGTGTCGTCGACGGCTATGATGCTGGGGCTGGGGTGGTCACTGTTGTCGACGATGACACTGGTCGTCATCGTCGCTGCGGGTGCTGTGGGTGGTCGTTGTCAGTAGTGGTTGGTGGATGCGAAGAACTTACCTTTGTGCAGAGCGCGGGACTTAGAAAAAAAATGGAGTTGTTGTGATTACAAATCACGTCACAACAAATGCAAACTTTCTCTACATAAGTCCCGCGTCACCACTCTGCCTCCCATTCAACCACGACGACAACGACGCGTTGACCACGACCACCCACGACCACGACCACCACCCACGACGACAAACGACTCGCTATCAGGTACGTACCATCGCATGCAGCGCCCACCACTAACACGCGACCATGACAGCCCCAGCATCGTCTCTAACGGACGACCGTGGATGACGACGACGCCCACCCCTACGTCGTCTCTAGCGGGCGACCGTGGATGACGACGACGCCCACCCCTACGTCGTCTCTAACGGACGACCGTGGACGACGACAACGCCCTCCCCTACGTCGTCTCTAACGGACGACCGTGGACGATGACAACGCCCTCCCCTACGTCTTCTCTAGCGGACGACCGTGGACGACAACGATGCCCTCCCCTACGTCGTCTCTAGCGGGTGACCGTGGACGACAACGACGCCCACCCCTACGTCGTCTCTAACGGACGATGGACCATAACCACCCATCCCAGCGTCGTCTCTGACGGACGACGGATGATGCTCAACATCGACGACCTGCGTCAACGTTGCAGGCAACCACCTGGACGACGACAATGACCCCACCACCACCAGCGACGACAACCACGACGTCGACACCCCCCGCGTCCGCCATCCCCAGCACTTTGCCCGAAGACGACGACGACATTCTCCCAGCCCCAGCGTCGTCTGGCGACTGCGACAACGCGTACCCGTGTCCCCCAGCCCCAGCATTGTCGACACAGCCATCACCCACACCCACATCGGCGTCGATGACGCGACTATTACGCTACCAGAATCTATGATGCCCCCCCTCCATTTGTATATAATATATATTTATTGTATTTTTTCAGAATTAATATAAATTTATTAACATGAATATTAAACAAATTAAGTGATAAAAGAATACAGATGGATAGAGCTAATGGCCTGGCCAGTCTGACTTATCTGACTGGTCTTACTGGTCCAATTAGTGTTATTGGTCTGGCTAGTCTTACTAGTCTAATTGGTCTAACTGGTCTGAGTCTCTGAATTGTCTGGCCACTCTGGCCAGTCTTACTGATGTGACTTGTCTGGGTGGCCTGACTGGTCTTGTTGGTCTGGATTGTCTTAAATGTCTGACCAACTTACTGTCTGACAGGTCTGACAGTCTGGGTGATCTGATTAGGCTGGGTGGTCTGGATGGTCTGGATTGTCTTGACTGTCTGACTGACTTACAGTCTGGGTGGTCTGGATGGTCTGGATGGTCTTCACTGGCTGACTGTCTGACTGGCTGGCTGGTCTGGCTGGTCTGACATGTCTGAATGGTCTTCACTGGCTGACTGACTTATGATCTGGGTGGTCTGACAGGTCTGACAGGTCTGGATGGTCTTAACTGTCTGACTGACTTACTGCCTGAGTGGTCTGACAGGTCTGACCAGTCTGGATTGTCTTAACTCTCTGACTGACTTACTGTCTGGGTGGTCTGACTGGTCTGGAGTGGTCTGGACTGTCTGACTGGCTGACTTGCTGGCTGGTCTGGCTGGTCTGGCTGGTCTGACTGGTCTGGTGGTCTGGCCATCTGGTTTCAGACACCCTGGTCTGATGGTCTGGAATGGCTTGACTGACTTATCTGACTTATCCATCTTAACTGTCTGATTCCAGACAATCCAGACACTGTAAGAGAGTTAAGACCAATTGTCACCTTGCTGATGTGACCTGTCGGCAACGCTGCAGGGCGGCATTGCCCGCCGCCCGCCCTTCTTTCCATTGCGGGATTGATTACACAATTCCCTGTAGTGCAGTTGCTTCCCATGCTGCCTGCCCTTCTCCACCACCAACCTTGTCCCGCCGCCCACCCTTCTTTCCATTGTGGGATTGATTACATGATTCCCTGTAGCGCAGTTGCTTCCCACGCTGCCTGCCCTTCTCCATCACCGTCCCACCCTCATTGTTGACGCTCTTGATGTCTTCCCTACTTCTTTCCTCCATCAACCCTCTCGACGGACGTCCGACAACACCTCCAGATTTCTTCCGGTGCCCCCTACGCCTCGTTCATTGCCCATGCAGCCTCAGGTGTGGCTCGCCCTTTCATTGCCCTCCCAACGTCGTTCTCAACGCTCCTGACGTCCTTGACATCCTCCCCACGCCTCAACGCTCTTGCTGTTCAATGCTCTACCCCTTCCCTTGACGCTCTTGGCGTTCTCCCCGCTCCCTCCCCGCTCTGGACATTCCCGATCATCCGTGCAGCATGGTTTGCCCTCCCGTCGCGGCATCTCAACATCGTTCCTGACGATTCTCCCGTCCAGCAGGTTCGTTTTTCTATCAACCCGATCAACAGATGCTCACAATAATTTCCACTTACTCCTTCTATCAACATCTTTGGTGGACGCTTCCCAGCTGTTTTCTACGCCGCCTTCATGCCCATACAGCCTCAAGTGTGGCCCGCCCTTCCCTTCACCATTTCAACGACGTTCTCGACGTCTCTCTACGTCTTTCTTCCATCACCCACTACAGTAGACGCCTCATAATCTCACGCCACCCCAGGACTATTCGCCTCCTTGTCGCATGCTGTCTCCTTTGTCTCTGACCCTCAGCGTCTCCACCTTCTCCCCACACAGTCCTATCCCCTCTCCACTCATATATGATGGCTTCATATCAGAAGCCTCAGTCAGCGGTGTCTGTTTTACGCTAACCTGACACATTCTATGGCTACGAGCACATATCACCACTATTGGCAAAGTTCGGCACTCAGCTCTTCGCTTACCCAGAACTCCCGCCATTGTCGCAGACTGTGGGCGGCCTCATGGCCAGTGGGTAGGTTATCTGACCGTTTTTTTTAATCTCTAACATTAACGTCCCTAGTAGATCCTTCTCATACTTTGGCTATACTCTTGATTTCTCCGCTTCGTATGACATTTTACGGGCAGTTTGTTAACTTAATTGCATAAGCGTCATATATTGCAATCAACATTAGTTCTAACCAGCTGTTTCTAGCCTAATCAACGAACGGCATATGGGCCCTGCCCGCATATGCTTCCTTCATGCAAATAAGTGTCATGCAAGCGACATCAATTCTAACTAGCTGTTTCTAACCTAATCAACAAATGGCATATGTACCCTGCATGTGTATAGTTCTTTATGCAAAGGTAGCACATAATGCACCTGCATTGTCCCATACAACACAGACAGACGAAGCTGACAATCGGCCGTGCTACATGGCCAGCTGAGATAGGGCCCAGCCATGGTGCATCCCCATGTCATACGAGTGGGCTAATGGTAAGGTGTTTCACCGTGCCATATTGGTGGCTCATGGAGAGGTTGTCACCAAGTAATATTGGTGGGCTGACACACTAGTACACTAGATCAGGATATGGCCTGTGGCAATAGGACCTAATGCGGCAAGGGAGCCGTGGCATGCGGCCAGAGGACTATATGCCGCAGGGTAGCCGCTACATTCAGGCTGAGGATTGCAGGGGGGCTGCCACAGCATTTCGGCAAAAGGACGGTAGTAAGTGCGGCAATGCGGCTAACCTGCGGACGGGAGTCAATAGAAAGGCCTCTGTACCAGTGTCCCATGCTTTGAATTTGGCTGTAGTATTGGTGTCCTGTTTCTGTCAGTGGGCCAGAGGGATAGTGTGTCCTGTGCTTTGCATTGGGCTGTACCTTTGGTGTCCCTTTCTTGTTGCAGGGCCAGCCATAGAAACAGCATCCCGTGCTTTCCAATGGGCTGCATGCATGGTGTACCTTTAAGAATACCTAGCCATGGGATTGGTGTCCCATGACTATGAGTAGGCCCTGGAGCCAGTTTCATCTATATAGTCAGGGCACACGGCAACAATAGGTACAATGTCCCATAGCATTAGGTGGGCCCTCAGAAAGGTGTTATCTACCTATATGGGAGGGCCTTGCAGTACACTTCAAAGTGACAGGCTATGAATGCAGTGTCCCAGAGCATTAAGCAAGCCCTCCGTCTGGGGACACCTAGCTAGATGGGAAGGCCAGCTGATATGCTTCCCCTTCAGTATGATCAGCCATAATGTTTGGCCTCCCAATATACACAGCAGGCCCTTAGAACTATATCCCTTGTATAAATGTAGGGCCGGGCATCTGGTCTTCTCTAAAGTAGCGGTAAGCCAGGTGTGGCACGACACAATCAGCACTACATGGCATTGGCAGAACACACTGTCAGCAGAACAATGCTGTCGGCAGAACACACTGTCGGCAGAACAAGGTTGTCGGCAGAACAAGGCTGTCGGCAGAACACGACTGTCGGCAGAATTGTTTTTCGGGCAATGTCGGATTTGAACCGACGACAGCAGCGGCACAACATGTCATCAGCAATCTACCATCGGCATAATAGAATTGCGGCATTACAAGAACGGCACAACATAAATACTGGTAATGGCTGTGCAGCCATCGCGCAGGTGCCCCAATACCTTGCCGAGAATCACAAATGTGCTGGAGTAATAGCCGTGCGGCCATCATGCTTGCATGTGCAGCAATATGGGAATGACCGTGCCGTGTGGCAGTGTCGGCACGGTTGTGGACACCGGCATTTGCCACTGACATACTCGCCGGTGGCAGCCAGGCTGGTGGCTGTGCGAATAAGTACCGCAATGATAACATTAAATTAATGATGGCCATACCGCAATGACTGACATGCGGCATTGATCCCTTTCTCAAGCTGTGGCTGTGTTAATACATGCCGCATCGATTGTTCCCCGAGAGACACACTCCAAAATAAGGCAAATCATAATGCCGATCCGAGATCCCTTATTATTGTGATGGGACAATGCACTGTGACAGCCAATCACAAGCAATAGAAACGCGGCCATCATGCAATATGAAATGTGGCAGTGTGGTTCATTAGCCGAATTGTCAGGACAATGATTGGTCGGACTTGTGGCTGAATTATTAACCTATATTTGATTTAGTCCACTTTGGTGTGTGACCACAATGCAAACATGTTGTGGTGTGAAATGCTTATATAATACGTTGAACATCCTCCAGGCCGCACGGCAATCGGACCCAGTTCTTCCTCTCCTCAACCACTGCTTTACCATTTCCACATCCTTACAGTCTATATGGCAACTTCAGAAGGTTCTCAGTTCGTCTCCGCCTCATCTGTTCAAGAGGATGTGTCAACGGCTACGTCCCTCACTGCAGAAGAAGTCGTCGCCCAGGCCGCTGAAATAATTCAAGGCCGGATTGATGGCTTGAGAAGCACACGGGAGAAGGGTGTATGGTCGGAAGCAGTGTCAACTATCTGGGCCCAGGTGGTGCGTGGCAAATTTATCTGCAATCAATCAACTCACTGATTAGGATATGATAGCGCCGGGTCGAGAATGTCCTGCAGGAGTTACCTGCAGGATTCATTATACCGACTATCATCATTGCTGCCGACCAGTTTATGGAGGTGCCAGAGGTGATCCTGTCGACAGGGAAGTGGCCTCACTTCCCGGACATCGTTAATGCCACGGACCACGATATCCAGGACCATCCCTGGTTCCAACTAGGCAAGCTGCAGAAGAAGGTGGACAAGGGAAAGAGGAGAGTGGTAGAGCCGTCGGGGAACAATGCAGTGGCAGGACCATCGGGGGTAAAGGAGACAGAGGTGCAAGGCAGTCATGGCCAAGTAGGTGAGCCCAGCGAAACTGAGGACTCACAAGCAGTGCCAGAAGGAAGCCATGCCATCGAGGATGATGAGGTGCCTAGGGGCCGCAGTCGCAGTCGCAAGCCAAGGAAGCATGCCCAATCCGTCGCAACGATCAACAGCGACGGTGACGATGAAGAAGGCTCATCGCAACCACGGCCAAAGCGACCAAGGCCAAACGTTCGTGACATGCAGACACCAGACGCAGGCTATGAGTGGGTGGATGACAAGGATCGGTGCATCAAGTGCGTACAGCGGGATCGACGGTGCGCAGCGAACCCAGGCCGTGCTTGCTGGCAATGCTGTTGCAGCAAGATTGCATGCAGCATGATGATGGCAGTCAGAGTGAGGTCAAGGTCGCGCTCACAAGCACCGAGGAAACCGGCACCACGTCGGCGTTCACCATCTGTGCCCTCAACACTCAACCGAGGAAGGTCACAGAATGCAAAAAGCCAACGTCAGACCCTGGCACCAGCAGCGGCCAATCCGCCCAGGAAACCAAGTAAGTCGTTCATTATTCAAACAATTTAATATTATTTCTATTGATATTCCATCCAGTTTTTGATGGGGTACTGATCAATACTCCAGCATGGCTAGGGAAGACATTGAGGACGGCAAGTCCATCGTCAACGGCCGCCGGCAGTGGCATGAACCCTCCCACAACACCGGGAGACAGTACAAATACGTCGAATATACAAGATCTCGAGGAGGAGGTTGTCCGTTTGAGGGAAAAGCAGGCCGAAACAGAACGAAAGGTGGATGAAGCGAATGCAAGATTGGCCGTCGCGCTCGGAGAAGTCGCCAGCTTACGGCAGGTGGTTGAAGCGATGCGGGAACAGCTGTTCCCAACACCATCCCATCTTCAACATCCGGCATCGCGGCAGGCATTCGCACCGACACAGCCGGCATCTGACTCAACATGTCCCGAGGTCTTGCAGTGCGCTCACCCCAGTCCGCCAAGCCCGTTGGCACTAGCACCTACCACAATGCTGGAAGAAATGGCATCGTCCAACAATCCGTCCCGACATGGCTCGAGCAAGCCAACCGGCACCCATGGTATGCAGGTTGCG
Organism: Scleroderma bovista; assembly: GCA_037178675.1. Classification (NCBI taxonomy): domain Eukaryota; kingdom Fungi; phylum Basidiomycota; class Agaricomycetes; order Boletales; family Sclerodermataceae; genus Scleroderma; species Scleroderma bovista. The sequence continues at coordinate 82,820 of JAYMGJ010000542.1, forward strand.
CTGCGCAACAATGCCTCAAGTCTGGAGGTGGCAACTCCAGGCTTGGTCGATGAAAGGGGTGCCAGCAAGCCAACCGGTGATAGCTACGACTGGGCCCCACCAAACGGTAAGTCTGTCAATTACCAAGCTATGTGCTACTGATCACAACATTGTGTTGTTGACACAGCAATTTGTGATGAAGTGCCCGCAACAATGGAGACCGGCAATATTCCGGCAATCGAGGTCAGTCCGCTGGAAGATGGAGATGTTGGGCTGGCATCCGATATGGAGATTGGGAGTTCCGATGCCGATGCCGGGCATGATGCCGGTTTGCAAATGGAAACGGACTAATTTTCTTTTATCATACCTACGTCTTTTGTACAATTTCCGCTTCCTATTCCATGTATACCATATACATCACATTGTAAAGTATATTTATGCATGTAGAGTTGTCCTTGTGAATCATTGACACAGCCTGAGAACTCTGTCAGAGACATGCCAGTAATGGTCTCAACCACAGCCATGAATGCATTGCCAATATGTCGCCGGCACATCCCAAATTTACCTGTGGAGTAACTTTTCAACATTACTGATATACATGAATACCAAGAGCAGGCTAGATATGTCCTACAGATGTAACTATAATTGCCATGTATGGCGGCATCAAGTATTGGAAGGAGCAACATAAATCCACTGGCACAACACAATCAGCAGAACATACAAGGGAGAACATACACTTGGCACTGCATCGGCACATACAATCGGCATACAATCAGCACAACCATCGGCGGCATTACATCCATGCCGCTGCAACAGTGATCAGCACTTGCATAACATTGGCACTTGCAAACCATTCGCACAAGACACTATTGGCACAGCAACATTGGCACAACATACCATTGGCACAACATACCATTGGCACAACATACCATTGGCACAGCAACATCGGCACAACATACCATTGGCACATTATACTATCGGCACATCATACTATCAGCACATCACACTTGTGACACAGCACACTATTGGCACTATGTACATGATACTATCCCAATCTTTCGCCGGAAAATGCAAGATTTACCTTTGCAGTAATTCTTCGATGTTACCGATATACATAAATAGCAAGAGTATCTATAATTGCCATGGATGGCGGCATTAGGTGTTGATTGAGGTAACATACTTAGTTAATTCACCAACTATCATTTGTCGGAATTGCTCAAATGGATATTGAAATAGGCAAACTTACATTCCACCGGCGCATCGGCTGTGTTCTTTTTAACCCGGGGCTTTGGCTTCATTGATCCATTAGCATTGACGTTGCTGGGATCCATATGTGCTTTTTCTTATATGAGAATACGTGCCATTTCCAAGTAATTGAGACCAATACCCACCTTGCTGTTTGCTGCTGATGGCATATGATCAGGTATGTCTCCTATTTGGATGCGACCATGGTCACCTTTAGTTATATTCACTGCTACAGATGTTGTGATTGACAATTCCGATGTACCACCATGTCACTCTTGATCACATCCCTCATGGCTCACACATGCTGATAGCATATGATCAAGTATGTCTCCTATTTGGATTTGACCATGGTCACCTTCAGTTATATTCACCTGATGTAAAGTATAAGTACTCTGCACACTGAGGGGATTGTCCCTCAGTTTGAATATCAACTTGAATACTTCCTGTGAACTCCTCAACATCCTCCTCTGTTCCCTCTGCCTTCTGGCAACTCTAACATTAATCAGACCTCTGTATCTCTTACCCTCTGTCCTCTGAAATATGAGGGATTGGCGACAACAGGCATTACTTGAACAAATTGCAGTCATCAATCGTCATGCAGGGAATGTCTGAGGGAAATCAACTGGATGGAGAAAGAGACATGCCAATATTTGGAGAGGGATCTGAACATTGATTTGGTGACATCAGAGGAATTCGAGGAAGCAATGGTGTGCATGGACTTTGTGGGCCCCAACTAACAAAGAAGTTGACCACACCATACTCTGCTATACTGTTCGCCCCCACTTGTGGCCTCATCATGTCACTGTCAAACAAGCAGTGGTGCTCACCGCCAAATGTACATTATGTGGCTATATTACCCACATTCAGTTTGTCCCCACCTCACCGACGTACTCTACATCATCCCCCACCTCCTCTGTGTTGCTCCCCACCCCAGCTGGCATTGGTGGCCTTTCAGCCCAGATCATATCGGCTTCCTCATTACTGGGGTACTCAAAGTTATCAGATCATGTTCAAGCACTCTCCTACTAATATCCCTCCATTAACAAAGAAGTTGACTCCACTGCCCACTGCCATACCATTCGCCCCCAGTTGTGGCATCAGCCCATCACCATCAAACAATCAACAGTATCCCTCCCCACCCAAGGTGTATTATGTGCCTCCACTGCCCTCATTTGGTTTGCCCCCAGAAACACCATCACCCGCATACTCTACATTATCATCCGCCTCTCCAAACCCCCCGCCCCTGCCCCCCACACTAACTGGCACTGCAAACCTTTCAGATTGTGTTGGCTTTGTCATCACTGGAGTGCTTGATGAAAGAAGTCAAATGTCATACACAGCAACACCATCACTGACCTGGGGGGGAAGGGGGGCCTGTGACACACAATCACTACTTAATGGACAGGTTCTACCTCTACATCATGTCTCTTACTTGGGTTGATCACAGGTGGGTCACTGAGTGGCAAAATTCGACCTCATTCCAATTCTGTCCTTGTTGCACATGTTTTTGTTCTGTCCCCTTGCTACTCATAATAATACATCATTGTTGTTTTCTATAGTAGCTTGTCAATGGCATTCATATGTACCTATGTAAAGGATCAAAAATTTAAATTCTCTAACTAATAGTAATAAGGCAGCAATTGCATCTGGACTTAAGGCAGACCATAGCGAACGGTTCAACACAGGTGAGTCTGGGGATGGTGGATTTTGCGCGAGAAGTCACAACAATTACCCCACATATTTTGTAACAGCATTATCATTATATAATATTGACATTCCAAGATGGTTGAGATAATCAAAATGCCTGATAAGGCATATGTGCAAAGTTCAATGTGTTGAAGTCAGACACATTGCTGTGGTTCTTCCCTCTTCTCCCATGTCCCTCAGTCTACTACATTGAGCATCGACATGCATCAGCAAGTTGACAATTGGTCTTAACCCACTTATGGTGTCTGGATGGTCTGAAATCAGAGGGTTAAGATGGATAAGTGTGATAAGTTGGTCAGACCATGTCAGACCATCAGTCCAGGGGTGTCTGGAATCAGATGGCCAGACCAGCCAGACCAACCAGACCAGTCAGACTAGTCAGACCAGTAGTCAGTCAGACCAACCAGACCAGTCAGACCAGTAGTCAGTCAGACCAGCCAGACCAGCCAGACCAGCCAGACCAGCCAGACCAGTCAGACCAGTCAGACCAGTAGTCAGTCAGACCAGCCAGACCAGCCAGACCAACCAGACCAACCAGACCAACCAGACCAGTAGTCAGTCAGACCAACCAGACCAACCAGACCAGTAGTCAGTCAGACCAGCCAGACCAGTCAGACCAAGAGTCCATAACTTCATTAGTAGCAAATGCCCACTGAGCAGCTGAGAACTTGCAAACACTTTTCTTTTCTGGGAGCACGAAATTACCAGTTGCCCAATATCAGAATGCTCTCTCAACCTAGAAGTAATATTGGTCAGTCAAACTCACAAAGGCAGAGATGGACACACAGCCACAGTTGCAAGAGCCAGAGCTCCTCGTGGGTATCTGTGAGCATGAACATTACTTGGAACATTGCAAGTACTCTCAAGAAAGAAGGCCAATGTATCCAGGATACACTCATGTTGGAATGGACCTTGTGCAACCTAGACAGGATTTGAGCACCATCAAATACTAACAGATTAGTAGCATACTGGGCTTTCAGGGTTGCTTTCATCAACAACCTGCCACATGTATGGAAATAGCTGTGGTGGGACAAGAACCTTCTGTCCGTGCTGATCAATACGTTCCTCAGGTTCAGGGACTGCCCAGCCAACATACACCACATGAGCATCAAGGGCACTGAACTCTTCATATTGATCAAAGAAGGCCACGACAGCCTTCACTGCATGATCAGCCATCCCACTGTGCCACTCGTAGGTGCGTTGCTTCAACTATGAATGAAAAAGGTTAGTTATGGGTGGTAGAATAGCATGGAGACTATCAAATAGAAAACTGGCTCGTCATTAGAAGCAAGAATATGGGGAATATTCCCCATCATGTGGCTCCAGATGGTTTGTGCTGTAGCAATGTGCTCCAGGTGGCTAAGACTCCAAATGTTGTCGACTGTTGCAAGATACTGAAACCAAAGCGGAAGGAATCCATTGTGCCATGTCAACATTGAACTCAGGAGACCAGGGAGGTCCACATTGCAGAATGTCGATGCCTTGCACTGCTTTTGTCTTCCAGGCTGTTGTCTTTCCTGTAGGTCGTGGCTGTCATTGTCGTCATCAGAGCTTGGCGCCTCTTGATCACCATCACATTCTAATGTGGCAGCTGCTGGGTGGGGCCCATGAGTTGAACTATGTTTGGATGTGCCAGGTACCTTGCATGTTAATGTAGATGGACGTGTTACCTTCACAGGCGGCTGGAAAATGTGAATAGATAGTTGAAATTAAAGCAGTACTTACTTTGGGTAGCTTGCTTGCCTCACCCTTGCTGTCTTCCATTCATCTGTTGTCGCGAGTCAGATTTCCTTGCTGATGACCTGCACTGGTTGGCGCTGCCTGGCATCCCTGTGTAGACACGGTGGGCACACGTTGGGCTGCAAATGAAAAGCAGTACTTACTTTGGGTAGCCTGCTTGCCTCACCCTCGCTGTCTTCCGTTTGTTCATTGTTACAAGTCGGATTTCCCTGCTGACGACCCACACTGGTGGGTACTGCCTGGCATCTCTGTGCAGACACGGTGGGCACATGTTGGGCTGGACCTTGGGATGATGCTGGTGTGTTTGCGCCAACATTCGTCCTAGGCACTAATGAACATGTTGGCACTGCCTTGACAGGGCATTGGTGAACACAACTACATAGTCTAAAGTAATGTAAATATCTTACCTTTGAAAGCAGTTTGCTTGCAGCCACTTTGTGCCTGCTATCTTCCTTGTCATCGTTATCATTGTGTTCGTGTCCCATTGTTTCTTTGTCTCGACCTGGCTGTCTGTTAGTGCTGTTATGCTTGAATATTACCTTGTCAGGTTCAACACCTGGGATCACAGTCTCCAAATGCTGAGATGCATGAGAGACCCGCATGACGGGCAATGAAGAGTACGGCAGGTTGTACTGTGATGGGGAAGGTGGTTCAAAATCTGATTGCAAGGAGACAGGGTCATCAGTGTTTGCATCAGCTTGATCAGCAAGTCCACCATAAGACTGGTAAACAAGGGCTAAAGTTCGTAATTAGTAGCAAGAATTGATGGAACGTGATGATAACTTACCGGGTTGAGAGTGAGTTGTAGTACTTAGTGCTGAAAGCATTGAAAGTTAGTATAAGGCCATTAAAAGGAGGCAAACTTACAGTGTTTTGAGGGATTTGTATTTGATGCAGATCCTGGCTTGGATTGTGTAGAGCTACAGCAAACATCGGGCTTCCAGTTGGGAAGGAAGCCTGAAACTTGTGGAGAGCATTCAGAGGTGGGCATGAGAGACAGCCGGTTTTTCTTCTTTGGAGGCCTGTGATAAACAATGGAAATGATGGGAGTGCGGATTAAGTCCATGGGAGAGCGATGGTGAGCTGCAAACAAACACACGTGAAACACGAGTCACTTACCATGGAGGTGACTCAGATGAATCGGATTCGGAATTGCCTTTTGCAGGTGTCTTCCTCTTCGTGCTGTCCACAGCCTCACTGGCCTCATTGCCAGCTCTTTTCTTTCCCCTCACCATGCTCCCTTGTTTCTCTCCAATACCCTGTTGTCCTCCACTGTCATTGTCCTCTGAAGACTCTCCGTTGTCAGGGCTATTGGTAAGTGGAGCGGATGACGTGCCTGCAGTTGGCTGATGTGAGTTTTTCTTCAGTGCTTCTTTCTGCAGATGAACTGCGTCCCTCACTGTGCCAGCCACCCCTTTCCCCTTCACCATTCCCTTCTGTCGGGATGATTGATTAAGTTCAATGCACCCACTTTCAAGTTTGGTGAGCGTACCTTTGAGTTCTGCTTCAAGTCTGACCCTCCATCAGCACTCTCCATTTTGGCATGACCCCCATCTTGATTTTCAGTCCACACCACCTCATCAGTAATTAGATTGCCTCCATCACCCTCCACAGTTACCGCAGCTGTTTGATTACCAGATCGTCCACCAACTGATCTCTGTTTCTGTGGCACTGCTGTCGTGTCTGCCATTGTCTGATCATCTCTGTCATTGTGTCTCGGAGACATTGTGGCTATCACTCTGACATTAGTATTCTTTACTTGCACTGTAAAACAGTCGTATGTACCTGCCCCCAAGTTAGCAAACTTGACTGATGGTTTTCGTTGGCTGCCCACTTGTCCTGTTATCTGGCCATGTGGCTTCTTGCTGACACCAGAGCCGGTGGGCTGACGTGCATTTGCTCGAGCACATTCCTGCTCTATAAGTAACTCCATCTCAAGGGCAGCCACCTCTGTGACAGCAAGTTCGTGCTGTTTCTGTTGTGTCCCCTTGGTGACTTTGGATTGACCTGCTCATTGTTTGGGACTAGGCAGGTCAGGTATCCCTGGGTGAGCCTCCTTATTCTTTGGTTGAGTGACCACCATTGACAGAGGAAAGGAGGTGGTGTTGACAGAAGGTCACAGGTCATCACAAACAAGTCTTGGAACTTTGTGTGCATGCAACAAACAAATGTAAACTGCACCACAAACCTTTGCACCATGTTTGTACTCATTGTTCAGCTTTGTATGTAGTGTAGAGCCTGTGTGACTTTATTCTCATCCATTGTTGGAGCTGAGCAAATCAGAAACTCTGGGAGTTTTTACTGTGTTCTTGTGGTTGAGTACCATTGACTGAAAACATGTAGGTGTCATAGGATTCATGGATTGTCTGCATGAACTTACAAGTCTCACAGTTGGAACTTTGTGCTTGTGACAAACCAGGTAATGCCATAGTAAATCTTCATCCATCATGATGATGCTAGCTATTATTTATTTGGACTATAGTAAAACTATTCAACCAAGTTACAGTACTAGGTGCCATGGCTTCAACATATAAGCCACATCAGTTCTACTGTGCACATCCAGTTGCACCCTCATGTCGAAGAGGCTTTGTGTCACAAGGAGCTTATGTATGACATAGAAATGCTGTTCATAGCACACTTCAAAGACCATCTCGACCTCATCAACATCCTTTCCAGGGGGGAAACTCAAACCCAGAAGGTGGTTCAGAGGGAAATTTGGGAGCACAGGTGCCTCTTCAAGGTTCCTACTTTACAGTTCACCCCATTCTGGATGGTATAATTGTTCAATTGTTCAGATCTAATAATAAATGACTGATGACTGGTGAGCCTAGGTACACCTTGTAATACTGATGGTCAAAATCTACCATCTGATACTACTAGTGTCCCAAGTTCAACTGCTGATCAGACAGATGGATCTTGGCACCCATTTCAAAGTCGTGCTCAATTTGAGCTTGCAGACTTCTTATATTGTCGTGACCAAATGCCTGGTGGTCGAATTGATGAATTGATGGATGTACTGGCAGCCCTGGATGAAAGGGGAACCCCACCATTTGCCAACCATAAAGAGCTATATGGCTTGATTGATGATATTTCCCCTGGAGAGAAATGGGAATGCATTTTAATACAGCATGCTGATGTGGAAAGCTTTGAAGATGGAGATTTCAATGTACCAACCTGGAAACGAGGAACTTATGATATATGGATTCGGGATCCAAAGGCTTTGGTTCAGAAGCAACTATCAAATCCAGAGATAAAGGACTTTATTGACTATGCTCCTCGTCAAGTGTTTGGTCATAATCATCAGCGTGTTTGGTCAGATTTCATGACTGGAAACTGGGCATGGGAACAGTGTGTAAGGATTTGTGATTTGCTGATATTATTTTTACTGACTTCAATTTTACTAGAATGAACTTTCAAAAGACCCAGAAAATCATGGTGCAATGTTTGTGCCTATTATTCTAGGAAGTGACAAAACCACTGTCTCAGTTGCAACTGGCAATAATGAGTATTGGCCAATCTACATTAGTACTGGTAATGTGCATAATTGTGCATGCCATGGCCATGGTCAAGCTGTGAGCCTATTAGGATTTCTTTCTATACCCAAAAGTAAGTAAGCTCTCTTCTAAAATTTAAAATTTATTTAATATGAGCAATGATAGCAGATTGAGAATTTGAATCAGATGCAGAATTTCACACTTTTCATTGTCATTTGTTCCATTCCTCATTGACTGCTGCACTTGAAACTATGTGCCCAGCAATGTTGAAACCAGAAGTAACACTATGTGCTGATGGGCATTATTGAAGGGCTATCTATGGTATTGGTCCATATATTGCTGATTATCCAGAGCAAGCCTTGTTGGCTTGTATTGTTCAAGGATGGTGTCCAAAGTGGGTAATGCATCTAAACTATTTACATTGTAGTTCAACAAATATTGTTTTAGATGCACTACACATCATACAGATTTGGATAGCAAAGAGAATGCTTGTCCACATCATCAGAAACACACTAGACTCCTGATGGAGAAGTTTCGATCACAAGTGCTTTGGAAAGAGTATGGGGTAATTGATGATATTTTGGTAAGCCTTTGAGTAATTGTCAGGATACTACCATTTATTTAACTATAAATTAGCCATTTACAGCTGCCTTTCCTAGAGCAGATATACATCAGTTAATTGCCCCAGATATTCTTCATCAAATTATCAAGGGGACATTCAAAGATCATTTAGTATCTTGGGTAGAGAAGTATATTGAATGGGCATATCAAGAAAATGCATCTGCTGTTCTGGCTAATATTGATCGCTGGTAAGAATCTACACCCTAGTAACAATGTTAGGATAATACTTAATAAATAATAATTCTAGTATTGCTGCTGCTCCACCCTTTCCAGGTCTCAGACACTTCCCTCAAGGTCATGGATTTAAACAGTGGACTGGAAATGACTCACAGGCTCTTATGAAAGTGAGATTAAAAACCTTTTGTTCTATTATTTTTCATTTTTGTATTATAGGTATTTCTTCCTGCCATTGTCCATTATGTACCCAATCAAATGGTACAATCCATTGCAGCATTCTTGGATTTTTGCTACATTGTGCACCAATCCACTTTGGATGAGGCTGATTTGGAAGCAATGGAAAATGCTCTCAAATGCTTTGAAACTGAGCATACTATCTTTGACAAAGTTCAAGTTTGTCCTGATGGTATATCCATTCCTCGCATTCATGCTCTTCAACACTATCAGGAAATGGTGCAGCAGTTTGGGGCACCTAATGGTCTTTGCTCATCAATTACTGAGTCCAAACACATTCAAGCTGTTAAGAAGCCTTGGAGAAGGTCAAACCATTATCAAGCTCTGGGTCAAATGCTGGTCACAAATCAGCGACTTGACAACATAGCCTACTTTTGAGCTAGGCAGTATGCCAAAGGTAAGCATTAAATAATATGTCCACTAGTAGTACAGTACAATGATTACTAATAAATGTGTAATAGGGCTGCTTGAAACTCCATTGGTTCCAGCAGGTATTGAAGCTGAAGCTTTGGATTCTCTTGATTTTTGTGAAGAAGCTGGCTTTTGAGATGACACAACCTTGGATGAAGTTCAAGACTCTGGCAGTCCAACATTAGAGACCTGTCAAGTCTGGGTCTACTCCGGTAGGGGGTCCGGTCAAGTCTGGACGAAAGTGGACAAGAGGGGAGATCAGGGATTTGGGCAGAGGTTAGCCCAGGCTGGAGTTGCGACCGTTTGGATTCAATGACAAGGACGGCGAGCATTGACCCCTTGCGTAGGTTCCAGTCAGACGGAGACAGACAGGGGAACAGGAGTAGTGACTTAGATGATTTCAGACTGAGGTGTACAAGGTAAACTAGAGGGTACTTATACTAAGTAGAAACTAGGGTCGAGTACATACAGTGACAAGTAAACAACCTAATAGCGGACAAGGGATGACCAGAGTTAGGACTAGGTCAGGTCTGGTGAAAATAAAGTCAGGTCTGGGTAAAATAAATCAGGTCCGGTGAAAATGCTACAAGGTCTAGGATATATCGAGTTCATGGAGAACTCACGTCAAGGCAGGGCAGACGGCAAAGTGTAGTAAGAGTGAATGGGGTATAGACCAAGGGTCGTACTTAACGGAAGGTTATCTGCACATCCATGACTGGAGCAAGTGACGAGTGACTGGAGTTGGGGTAGAGAGCTGCAATGTGACCAGAGTGACCGGATAAGACCCGGAGTTGGACATGGTCGTAACAGTATCCCCCTTTTAGGGCCGAACCCATAAGGCCCCAATGAGGCTGATGTGTGGTTGCCTAAGACAATGCGGAGTCCAGAGTGGTTGTCTGAGTACGAATCTTGGATCTATAAAGATCAGACGGTTTTTTGCTCTTGCCCCAGTTTCCTGCCTTCTAACAACATGTCTGCACCTGCCAAGTCCATCACCCCTGCTGCCCCTACTGCTGAGTCCAAAGACTGGACAAAAGCGTCGACACTGGAGCTTCAGTCTGTTGAAGTCGCACGTGCACCCGGTGTAAACCGTCGACGAAGTGCGCACAAGACTGCGACCCATATTAGTGTAGACTTAGTAATAGTCCTCTTTAGAGTAGATGTTACATGTCACATGTCACACGTCACAGTCACACATCACACTATTTGTTGTATATAAACAACGTTCATCGCTTATATAATAGAACAGCTCTTGACCAGCTACCACTACCATCTCTGGTTGTGCACTCCACCCAACAGGTGAGTTGGAGTAGCAGTTCCTCTACATATATAGGTATTGCTTCAACACAGTCCGGTAGTGAAGACGAGTTGGACATTCTCAACGCCAAAGCGAAGGAGCATCGTTGACACAAGCAAGTGAAGAGGGAGGAAAAGCAGCATAGGGAAGAGGTGGAAAGACGAGCACATGAAGAGGTGGAGGCAAAGGCTTGAGAGGAGGCAGAGCAAGCAAAGGCGGAGGCAGAGCGTAAAGCGAGGAAGGAGGCAGAGCGCAAGGCACACAAGCAAGCAGCAGAGGTGCAATGGAGGGCTGCAGAGGTTGCAGCGAGGCAGAGAGCAATGGCGCAGGAGGCATCAAAGAAGAGGACAAGGGAGGAACTGGAGACAAGTCTGGTGGGAAAGGTCCGGTACATTTTTTATTCCTTCTCTTGTATTCACCACTGACTTCTACACAGATGTGTGCATTGTGTGAAGCACTGCGCGGTGTGTGAGCACAACCTGGAGAAGCCCAAGCAGCAGGCATGTATGAAGTGCGCCAGGTTGAAGGAGAAGTGTGAGTGGCCAGAGGTGGGGGAGTCCAGTCTGGTAGTGGACAAGGGAAAGGGCAAGGTGAAAGAGCAGGGAGTGACGACATTACCATGAGGCAGTGAGAAATGGAAGAAGAAGACAGTGAAGGTCATCATCAACAATGACAAGATCATGGAGGTGGCGGGTCCATCTGGTTTGAGGTCCGGTTTTAACACCAGACATTTCCTGGAGAAGATGGACAGGTTGACAGCCACGGTGGAGGCAATGACCAGTCAGATCGCCCAGATTGTGGATTCCACATGGTCTGTATCATGATCCAACGACTGCCTGAGCACTGGCCTCGAGACCTTTCTCGAGGAGTGCTGTTTCTTCACATATAGTTCAGTCAAAAGCACTCGCAAAAGTGGGTCATCGGACATGTACATTTGCCTGTAAAGGTGGGACTAGCCAACGCCGGCTGATGCTCGCAAAACTGGGCCAGGCCAATGTTTTCTATTATTGCAAATCTGGTACAGGCCTGAGGGACATTAATCACTGCAAAACTGGGATGGGCTGATGTTTGATAAAAATTGCAGAACTGGGACTGGTGGGAGCATTGTAAAACTGGGTCAGGCCTGTTGAACAAAAAAATTGACAAGTGTTGCAAAGCTGGGACTGGCCAATGTTGTAGATACATTGCAAAACTGGGTCAGGCCTGTTGAGAAAAAAGTTGTCAATTACTGCAAAACTGGGTCAGGCTGACATGGCAGAATTGGGTCAGGTCTTTTGAGGAAAAAATTGTCAAGCATTGCAAAACTGGGTCAGGCTGACATTGTATATACATTGCAGAACTGGATCAGGCCTGTTGAGAAAAAAAGTTGTCAAGCATTGCAAAACTGAGTCAGGCTGACATTGCAGAACTGGGTCAGGCCTGTTGAGAAAAAAAGTTGTCAAGTACTGCAAAACTGGGTCAGGCCTGTTGAGCAAAAAAGTTGTCAACCATTGCAAAACTGGGTCAGACCCAAAATTGATACACATTGCAGAATTAAATTACTGTGCTGACCACCAAAAATGTGGACCATTGATTAGGCAATATTGTGTACTGTTGGTGTGATAGTGTTGACTACCAAAGATGTGCAGCTTGGATTATCTAATGTTGTGTTCTATTGGTGTGGTAGTGCTGATTACCAAAAATGCGGACTATTGATTAGCCAATGTTGTGTAGTGTTGTTGTTGTAGTGTACTACCAAAAATGTGTAGTATTGATTACCTAATGTTGGGTACTCTTGGTGGGGTAGTGCTGATTACAAAAAATGCAGACTATTGATTGGCCAATGTTGTGTAGTGTTGTTGTTGTAGTGTACTACCAAAAATGTGTAGTATTGATTACCTAATGTTGGGTACTCTTGGTGTGGTAGTGCTGATTACCAAAAATGCGGACTATTGATCAACCAATATTGTGTGGTGTTGTTGTAGTGTACTACCAAAAATGTGTAGTACTGATTACCTAATGTTGTGTAGTGTTGATGTGATAGTGTTCATTACCAAAAATGCGGACTGTTGATTAGCCATTATTGTGTAGTATTGTTGTAGTGCACCACCCAAAATCTGTAGTGTTGATTACCCAATGTTGTGTAGTGTTGATTACCAAAAGTGCGGACTTCTGATTAGCCATTATTGTTTAGTGTTGATTACCAAAAATGCGGACTATTGATTAGGAAATGTAGTGTAGTGTTTGTGTATTGGAGTTGATTACCAACATTGTGTAATTTTCATTAATTAA